>PVJC01016668.1:14797-33425 GCA_004026665.1 Murina feae | reverse complement strand
TCACGGGTCCTGGGTCCTGCGCTGTCCCACCCTGCAGCCGCTCTGTGCACTCGGGAGGTCCCTCAGCCTGGCCTGTGCCCTCTCGCAGTCTGGGACCCCTCGGGGGATGCCCACCTGCTGGCGTGCCTGACCAGCCTGGGTGAGGGGCTTTAAGGCTGCCCACAGCTCCCATTGACCCAACGTCCCAGCAAGGCTGGCTAGACGCAGGTTTTTGTGATTTATCGCCTATAATTGATACTGTTCCTTGAAGGCCTGGGGTTATTTATCTTCTATAATTGATACACTGTTCCTTTAAGGCGGCCTTCTAACTACTAATGAAGCCTCCTCTGCTTCACCTCGCAGCGTCTATAATAAAACAATTGTTACTTTTACTGGTTAGGCCCGGGCTGCTCTTTCCTTCAGCTCTGGAGGATTCTATGATTGTTACAGTGTTTCAAAACTGCTAGAGGCAGTTTAATCGGAGCTGAGCTGAGGGGCGCAGCTTCACTTTCACTTCTGCCGCAATGGAAAGGGCTGTTTACTCAGGTCCGGGAGTGGCGGCCGCCATGTTGGCTGGGCTAATTTGCATACAGCCGCTCTGATTGGCTGGTGGGCGTGGCTTACCCTGTCTCAGAGAAACGGTTAATTTTAATATTTCGCTTTTATTAGTTTAGATTGGTTTCAGGTGTTCAGCATAGTGATTAGACCATTAATCAGATACTGTACAAAGTGTTCCCTGATGTTTCCAGTACCCACCTGGCATAGCTAGTACAATATTACTGATTATATTCCCTTTGCTGTATATTCCCTTTGCTATACTCCACTTCAATTTATTTCTTCAATGTCTTATTATTTTCCAAGTACAGGTCATTTACTTTCTGGGGTACATTTATCCCTATGTATTTTTATGCAATTGTAAATGTGATTGATTTCTTAATTTCCCTTTATTTATTATTTATTATTTATTGGTGTATTTATTTTGAATCCTGCTTCTTTATTAGATTTATTTTCTCAGTTCTGGTAGTTTTTGGTGAAATCTTTTAGGTTTTTTATACAAAGTATCGTGTATCTGCAGATAATGACAGTCTTATTTCTTCCCAATTTGGTATCTTTTATTTCTCCTTCTTGTCTGATTGCTATAGCTAAGACTTCTAGTACTATATTCAATAAGACTGATGAGTGAACATTCCTATCATGTTCCTGATCTTAAGAAAAATGATTTTAGTTTTTTGCCAATTGAGTACGATGATCACGGTGGGTTTGTCATATATGGCCTTTGTTACATTAAAACATGTTTTCTCTATTGTCACTTTGCTGAGTTTTTTTTTTTTTTTTTTATCATAATGGGTGCTGAATTTTGTCAAATTTTTTGCTGTATTTATTTTTATTTATTTATTTACTAATGGCCCAGTGCACGAAATTCATGCACATTAAAAGAGAATTAATGAAAAGAAATATTTTAATATTGCTCAATGTTCTATCCACTGAGCCAAACCAGCCAGGGCAATTTGCTGTGTTTATTGATGTGGTCATATGACTTTTATACATTTTATCCTTTTTGCCCTTTTTCTATAATAGAAGTGTCAGCGATGAAAGAAAATTAGTAAAATGTATATAAAATCTCCCTCCTGTCAGAGTCTGGGGTGCACCGTGGGGCCTAGAGTCAAGTCCCTACCCACCACCCTCATGCGCTTCAAAAACATAGGAGACCTGGACCTGGCCGGTCCCACCACCATTGGGCGAGACCTAGATCTGGCCGGCCCTACCCCCATCAAGCCTCTCTGGGCAGGAGGTGCAGCCTCAGGTCCTCCGGCCTGGCGCCAGGGCAGGGGATGCAGCCTGAGGTCCACTGTCAAGCCCTGCCAGGCGAGGGGTGTGGCTTGAGGTCCCCCATCAAGCCCCACCAGGCAGGGGGCACAGCCTGAGGTACCCTGGCCTGGAGCTGGGGCAAGGGGGGGGCACAGCCTGAGGTCTCCCAGCCCAGTGCCAAGGTGGGGGGCATAGTCTGAGGTCTCCTGGACTGGAGGTGGGGCAGAGGGCATGGCCTGAGGTCCCCTGTCAAGCTCCACCAGGTGAGGGACACAGCCTGAGGTCCCCCGTCAAGACCTGCTGGGCGGGGGGCACAGCCTGAGATCTCCCAGCCTGTCACTGGGGTGGGGAGGGGTGCAGTCTGAGGTCACCCGGCCTGGAGCTGGGGTAGGGGTCCTCTGTCAAGCTCCACCAGGTGAGGGGCATGGCCTGAGATCCCCCGTGAAGACCTGCTGGGCGGAGGGTGCGACCTGAGGTACCTGTCAGGCTCTGAGGGCAGGGGGCACAGCCTGAGGTCCCCCGGCCCAGTGCTGGAGTGGGGGGACCAGTCTGAGGTCTCCTGGCCCAGAGCTGGGGTGGGGGACATGGCCTGAGGTCCCCCGTCAAGCTCAGTCCCCACTCCTCCCCCAGCCTCATACCAGTACTGAACAGGACGCACACAGGGGCAGAAGTCCCCGCCCCTGGCCCTACCCACAGACTGGTTGTGACTGAGACACTGTATTGGACAAATTAGCATATTACCTCTTTATTACATAGATATTTTTATTGTTTTCAGAAAGGAAAGGAGAGGGAGAGAGAGAGATAGAAACATCAACGATGAGAGGGAATCATTGATCGACTGCCTCCTGCACACCTCCCACTGGAGATTGAGCCCGCAACCCAGGCATGTGCCCTTGACTGGAATTGAAATGGGACTCTGGTCTGCAGGCCAATGTTCTATCCACTGAGCCAAACCAGCCAGGGCAATTTGCTGTATTTATTGATGTGGTCATATGACTTTTATCCATTTTATCTATGTGGTGCTTCACATTAATTGATTTGTACATATTGTACCAACCTTGTATTTCAGGAATAAATATAATTTGATCATGGTGTATGATCTTTTATATATATTGTTGGATCTAGTTTGAAGATTTTTTAAAACATATTTTATTGATTTTTGTTTTACAGAGAGGAAGGGAGATAGAAAGTTAGAAACATCAATGAGAGAGAAACTTCGATCAACTGCCTCCTGAACACCCCCACTGGGGATGTGCCCACAACTAAGGTACATGCCCTTGACTGGAATCGAACCTGGGACCCTTCAGTCCACAGGTCAATGCTCTATCCACTGAGCCAAATTGGTCAGGGCTCATTGAAGATTTTTATACCTATGGTCACCAGGGATATTGGTCTATATATTTTTTTTCTTTTGCAATTTCTTTACTTGGTTTTGGAATTAGGATAATTTTGGTCTCATAAAATGAGCTTGGGAGTCTTCCCCCCTAGTGAATATTTTTGAATAGTTTGAGGATAGGTGTTAGATCTTCCTTGAATGTTTATTAGAATTCACTTGTGAAACTATCCAGTCCAGAACTTTTGTTTGTTGGAGGTTTTGTGATTACTGGTTCCATTTTATTAATTGTAATTGGTCTGTTCAGATGTTCTGTTTCTTCTTGACTTAGTTTAGGAGATTGTATGTTTCTATGAACTTATCCACTTTTTCCACATTGTTCTATCTGTTATCATAGGGTTGTTAGTAATACTTTCTTATAATTATTTTATTTCTGAAGTGTCAATTGTTAATTCACCTCTTTCATTTCTGATTTTATTTATTTGAGTCCTCCCCTCTTTTTCTTGATAGGTAAGTTTAAGTGTGTCGGTGTTGGGGTGTCCTGAGAGGGACTTTAAGGCAGGCTTCTATCAGGTCCTGCCAATGACTGGCACTGGGCAACCTGTTTAAACCACAGAACATTCCAGAGTTTGTGGCACTCTCTGCTGTGCTTGCATGTGCGTGGGAAAGGCTCAGCAAGGAGCCACGGCCAGCTTCAACCAGCACAGAAACAGGAGCTGTTCAGCAACAGGCACGGGGCACACAAGCTACGCCTCCCGCAACGTCCTCCTGCAGCTGCCCGTTAGGCTCAGGCAGTAGAAGAGCCCCACCAATTCTCAGGTTGTGTGAGGTAGGTTCTCATTGACCTGACAGGTGTCCCTCAGATTAAAATTTACATCCGGATTTGAGGTTACTCAACCAAGGTCCCAGGACATCAAGGCAGCTAAGACACACTAGGTTGCCTGCAGGTCTTTGTGGTGGGAAGGGTGTCAGGGATTTTCAGCCACAGCACATGGGTATGGGTCCAACTCTTTAACATGTTAACCTTTCTACCAGTCTCAATGTGTCTTCTTCGTAAATTATTGTAGAGATAGGCTTCAGTTAGTTACTCTAGTTGGTTATTCTATAATTTAGTTGTAATTCCAGTTTGTTCCTGGGAAGCGATGATTGTAACTTCCACCTACTTTGTTGCTGTCTTGCTATACTCTTAGTTCTTTAATATTAAGACTTAATTCAGTATCCCACATACTATTCCACACACTATAGAATTGTTAAATGAGTAAATAGAGGAAGTAATGCATGATGATTGTAGTATATCATATTTCCTCCAGGATAGAACAGGATCCTGGAAGCAGAGGAAAGGTCACTATGCTGACTATACAGTACTTTCTTTCCTTCTGACCCTGAAGTTCAGATTAAGTAAGAGTTCACTGATTTTCACCTCCAAACCTAGCAAGGGGCTCTTTGCGGCAATACCAGAGGAGGCTCAATGTTTGGCCTTTTGCTAATGTGGAAACAAAGAAGCAAAGGGGAATAGATATTATTGGGATATTTAATTATTTAAACTTTGCAAGTATATAATTTATTTTCTCAAATATTCCAAAATGCAGAGTGACAGGTTTCTACATATAAGTTAGAAATTTGACAATGTTTAAGTACTTTCTTTGGTCTGAAAGAATTAATGTTGCTTCTAAAGGAAACTGACTACCTCTAAAAGATCATCTTTTTCAGTGGAGGGGTCTGTCCCCATAGTGAGGCCAATGTTTATGAAAATTATCAAGCTAAGAATATCTCCTGGAGGAGAGAAAAAAGGCTTTCCCATTGAATCCTTTAGACTCCTACCATTTCTTCCTACTCTCAATTCAAGAATATTAAAAGTGATGGAAAATGCTTGTGCATATGTAGAAAAACATCTCCTGTGTGAGCAAGTGCTGCTTCCTTTTACTGTGGTCACAATCACATACCTGATGTCCAACAGATATGGCTGCAGGCTCAAAGGAAAGGAAGTTGTAACTCCCTGAAACAGTCCTGGAATGGGCAGGAGCAGGAATGTGAATGCTAGAGAATGCAATGAAATCGCCTTTGTTGAAGCCCAGGAAAATAGAAAGAAATATGAAATATAACATACTTTTGGCCTAATGTGCAAATTACTCGCGATGAGGCAGCTCTAAGACATCCCACAATCTACTGATGGGGAAAATAAAAAATAAAATAAACTTTTTTTCATAAACCTGTAAGTGAATACTTGATCTTCTCAATTTCAATCTGTTTCTGTAGAACTTGCTTCTATAAATACAAACCTGGGAGCTAAGCAGTACATACAAAGGACTCATCTTCCAAGGGCTCAAAGCCCTTCATGCTTCAAATTCAAGCCAAGAAAAACACAGACTGGAATAATAATCACCTCAGTGAGGCTGCTTCCCATCACTGCACTTTATTCCAGGAGGAAAAATGCTTTCTCCAGATCCCCAACACCCAGACTGCAAATGGCATCTTTCCTCAAAGAGTCTCAGGAGAGCTAATTAAGTTTTGTTGAGCCACATTTAAGTTTCAAACCCAGATAAGAAAGGAGGCATGAATGTTTTAGATTCTCCCTGTATTCTAAAACACTGTGGTTTTATACATGGACTAGAGGCCTGGTGCAAGACATTCTTGCACTAGGGGGAGGGGTGTCCCTCAGCCCAACCTGAACCCTCTCCAACCTGAGACTCCTCGGGAGATGTCTGACTGTGGGTGTAGGCCTGATCCCACAGGGATCCCACAGAGATCAGGCCTAAACCAGCAGTCAGACATCCCTCTCACAATCCGGGACTGGTGGCTCCCAACTGCTCTCCTGCCTGCCAGCTGATCACGCCCTAAATACACCCCTGCCAGCCTGATTGACGCCTAACTGCTTCCCTGCTGGCCTGGTCTCCCCCAACTGCCCTCCCCTGCCAGTCTGGTCAGCCCAAACTCCCCTCCCCTGCCAGCCCAATCACCCTTAATTGCCCTTCTCCACCAGCCCAGTTGCCCCTAATTGCCCTTCCCTGCAGGTCTGATTCCCCCCAACTTGCCTCCCTCCCCTGCAGGTCTGGTCACTCCAACTGCTCACCCCTGCTGGCCTGATAGCCCACAACTTCCCTCCCCTGCCAGCCGTCTTGTGGTGGCCATCTTTGACCACATGGAGGGTGGCCACCTTGTATGAGGGCATGATGGTCAATTTGTATATCACATCTTTATTATATAGGACTACAGGCCTGGTGCATGAAAATTCATGCACTGGGAAGGTCCTCAGCCTGGCCTGCCCCCTCTCACAGTCTGGGAGCCCTTATGGGATGTCCTACTGATGACTTAGGGGGGAGCAGGCCTAAGCCACAGTCTGGCCTCCCTCTGTGGGAGGCAACTGGGCTGATCTGGGAAGGCACCACCCCCATCACCTTTGCTGATTCTGCCACTGCCAGCTGCCATGGCTGCCAGCCCTCCTCAGCCAACACAGCTGCTGCAGCTTTGTCAGGAAGGACGTCTGGTCTATCTGGCCTAATTACCATATTACCCTTTTATTGGTATAGACTAGAGGCCCGGTGCACAAAAATTTGTGCACTTGGGGGGAGGGGGGGTCCCTCAGCCTGGCCTGTGCCCTTTCCCAGTCTGGGATGCCTCGGGGGATGTCCACCTGTTGGCTTAGGCCTGCTCCCTGGGCTATCAAACCTAAGCTGGCAGTCAGACATCCCTCTGGCAGCCCAGGAGCCCTTAGGGGATGTCCACTTGCTGAGAAGGCAGGAGAAGCTCCCACCACCACCGCTGTACTGGCAGCCATCAGCCTGGCTTGTGGCTGAGCAGAGCTCCCCATGTGGGAGTGCACTGACCACCAGGGGCAACTCCTGTATTGAGCATCTTCCTGCTGGTGGTCAGTGTGTGTCATAGTGACCAGTCATTCCTAGTCATTCTGCTGTTAGGGTCAATTTGCATATTACTCTTTTATTATATAGGATAGAGGCCTGGTTCATGGGTGAAGGCCAGCTGGTTTGCCCTGAAGGGCGTCCCAGATCAGGGCCAGGGTCCCGCTGGGGTTCCTGGCCAGCCTGGGTGTGTGGCTGATGGCTGTTTGCAGGCTGGTCACAGCCCCTTCAGGGAGGAGTCCCTGCTAGGGTGCCTGGCCAGCCTGGGTGAGGGGCTGATGGCTGTTTGCAGGCTGACCACAGCCCCCATTAATCCAAGCTCCAGTGAGGCTGGCTGGAAGCAGGTAGCTGGGGTCTATTTATCTTCTATAATTGAAATTTTGTTGCCTTGAGCGGAGGCCACAGCCAGCCTAGGCAGGCAGCTTCCTCCATCACCAGGGCAATGAAGCCTCCTGTTTGCTCTAGCTCTGTGGCTGCTGGCCAACATCTTGGTTGGGTTAATTTGCATATAGTCACTCTGATTTACTGGTGGGCATGACTTAGGGTGTAGTGGAGTTACACCAACTAGCATATTACTCTTTTATTAGACTAGATAGCTCAGAAATATTGAAGGTTCAGTTCCAAACCACTACAAAAAGTAATTATTGCAACAAAAAAGTCACATTTTTTTTTCAATTTCCCAGGGCATACAAAATGTTTATACTATCCTGTAGTTTATTAGAGTGTGCAATAATTTTATACACCAAAAAACAAACATATTTTGCTCCAGTCTGTGTTGCTAAGTGGTTAGAGCATTGGCCTGCATCCCCAAATGGTAATGAGTTTGATTCCCAGTCAAGGGCATGTACCTGAATTGCAGATTTTATCCCTGGATCCAGTCCAGGTGTGTGTGGGAGACAACAATCAGTATGTCTCTCTCACATTTCTCTCTCTCTCTCTCTCTTCCCCCCTGCCTTCTACTTTATCTAAAAATCAATGGAAAAATATCCTCAAATGAGGATTAACAACAACAAAAACCTATCATAGTTGTAATCTTTTTGCTGGTAGAGGGTCTTGCCTCAATGTTCATGTATAAAAGTGGTGGTTATTGAAGATTGGAGGGACTATGGCAATTTCTTAAAATAAGACAGTGATATTTGCTGCATTAATTGATTTGTACTCTCACAAACACTTTTCCTACAGTATTCAATATTGTTTGATAGCATTTTGCCCACAGAACTTTCAAAATTGATGGTAAGCTCTCAAACCCTGCTACTGCTTTATCAACCAAGCTTATGTAATATTTTAAATATTTTCTTTTAATTTCAATAATTTTCACAGCATCTTCTCTAGGAATAGATTCTATTTCTAGAAACTACTTTCTTTGTTCACCCATAGGAAGCAACACCTCATCTGTTACTTCAATTATGAGATGCAGCCACTCAGTCCCATCTTCAGGCCCCACTTCTAGCTCTAGTCCTCTTACTGTTTCCACCACATCTGCAGCTAGTTCCTCTCCTGACATCTTGAACCCTCAGAGTCACCATGAAGGTTGGAATCAACTTCTTCCAAACACCTGTTAATATTTTCACCTCTTTCTATTCTTGTCATGTAAAATGCTGAATCCTTTCCAGAAGGTTTTCAATTTACTCTCCTCAGTATATCAGAGGAATCTCTGCCAACTCTGCTATAGTCTTACAAAGTGTAATTCTTAAATAATAAAACTTAGAAGTCGTCATTCCTTGATCCATGAACTGCCAGAATGGATGTTGTGTTGGAAGATATGAAAACAACAGTAATTCCATTGTTCACCTCCATGAGAGCCTTGGGTGACCAAATGCATTGCCAATGAGCAGTAATATTTTGAAAGCAATCTTTTTGTTTCAGAACAGGAGGTCTCAACTTGGGCTTAAAATATTCAGTAAACCATGTTGTAAACAGATGTGCTATTACCCAGGTTTTATTGTTTCATTCATAGGACACAGATAGTAGATTTATCATAATTCCTAAGAAGTGTCTTCTGATTTTCAGAATTGTAAATAAGCACTGGCCTCAATCCATGCTCATCAGCTGCATTAGCCCCTAACAAGAAAGTCAGCTTGTCCTTTAAGTCACTGACCAATGCATTGATTCCCCTCTCTGGTTATGAAAGTTCCAGATGGCATCTACTTCCAATAGAAGGCTGTTTCATCTACATTAAAAATCTGTTATTTAGTTTAGCTACCTTTAGTAAATAGCTTAGCTAGATCTTCTGGGTAATATCCTGCAGTTTCTCTATCATCATTTGCTGCTTCACTTTGCATTTTTATGTTAAGAAGATGGATTCTTTCCTTAAACCTCATGAACCAATCTCTGCTAGCTTCAAACTTTTCTTCTGCAGCTTCCTGACCTCGTTCGGCCTTCACAAAATTTAGGAGAGTGAGGACCTTCCCCTGGATTAGGCCTTGGCTGCTGGAAATGTGACAGGTTTGATTTTCTACCCAGACCGCTAAACTTTCTCCATATTAGCAAAAAGTTAGTTTTGCTTCCTTATTTTGGTGGGGTGGGCTGATGGGTGCATGGATGGTCGACAGGGGAGGCAGGAGTGTTTAACTGGCAGGTCTCGCTCTTGATTGGGGTGGGAGAGTACTATCAAGGGCAGGCCAGCAGAGGGGAGGGTCCATGAGTTTGGCTGCTGGCCCCACCCCCTGATCGACCAGTTTTCTGGCCACAGTGGGCATCATAGAGACCAGTTGTTAGGTTGTTATGGCCATTACAGTAGTTGCCGCTTTATATGTATAGATATTGGAAACCCAGTGCATGAAATTCATGCACTGTAGGGGGGTCCCTCAGCCCGGTCTGCACCCTCTCACAGTCTGGGGCCTTCAGGTGATGTCCACAGGGAGCAAGCCTAAGCTGGCAGACTGACATCTCTCTCGCAGTCTGGGACTCCCTGCTCCTTACCACTCACCTGCTCATTGCTCCTAACTGCTCAGTTCACTGTTCCTTAGCACTGCTGCAGCCGCCTCCGCTGCTGTGCTTACCAGCCATGAGCCCTTCTTCTGGCTGAGTGGTGCTCCCCCTGTGGGAGCACACTGACTATGAGGGGCAGCTCCTGTGCGGAACATCTGCCCCCCGGTGGTCAGTGCACATCATAGCAAATGGTCGTTCTGGTTGTTCCACCATAATGGTCGCTGAGGCTTTTATTATATAGATGAAAAGATGGATATTAGCTGAACCTATTTTGGTAATCACTTTACAATATATGTAAATCCAACCATCATGCTATATGCATTAAATTTATACGATGATGTGTGTCAATTATTTTTCAATAAAACTGGGGTGGAAAGAGAAATGATCCAAGTCAGCAGACAGTATTCTGCTAAAGTTGTGTCTAAGAGCTAAGTATTGGCCAATTATAACAGTTCTCTATAGAGTGAAATTAAGAGAAAGTCACTTTCTTTGTGATAATTTTAGGCTCATCATGTAACTTTCCTTAGATAAGCATAGCTTCACAAGTCCACACAATGCTGTTATTCAACACAACTGAACAAAGTTACATCTATAGCTAGTAATTTTTATTCTTGATTTTATACAGAATAGTGCAAAAAGAAAAAAGATCCAACAAAATGTTTTTAAAATAAGTTAATAAAAATGTTTGTTGTAAATAAATACTCAATTTGTAAATGACACATCTGATAAGGGCTTGATGTCCAAAATTTATGAAGAACTTATACATCTCAACACCAACCCTCCTCCCCAATCCAAGTAAACAAATGAGAAAAGGCTCTCAATAGATGTTGCTCTAAAGAAGACCTATAGAGACCAATAGACATATGAAAAGATGTTCAACATCACTCATTATGAAAGAAATTACATTAAAACCCCATTGAGTTATCACCACACATGTGTCAGAATGGCTATCATCAGTAAATCCACAAACAAGTGTTGGCAAAGATGTAGAGAAAAGGGAACCTCATGCATTGTTATTTTGAGTGCAGACTGTTACAGCTACTGTGGAAAACAGTATGGAGGTTCCTCCAAAAATTAAAAATGGGCCTGTGTTAAGACCTAGTGATTCCACTGCTGGGTATATAGCCATAGAATTCTAAAACTCTAATTCAAAAGAGTATATGCACAATATTCATTGCAGTGTTATTTATAATAGCCAAGATAGGAAAACAACCCAAGTGTCTACAAATAAGTGAGCAGATAAGAAATTGTTGGTACATATGTACAATGTCATAATACTCAGCCATTAAAAAGAACAAAATCTCACCATTTGTGACAACATGGATAGATCTAGAGGTTATTAAGCTAAGTGAAATAAGTCAGTCAGAGAAAGACAAATACTACATGATTTCACTTACATGTGGAATCTAAAGAACAATAAAAACTCACAAATAAAACAGAAACTAACTTATAAATACAGTGAACAGACTGATGGTTTCCAGAGGGGGGGAAGCTGGGAACTGGGTAAAAAAGGTAAAGGGGTTGAGAAAAACAGATTGGTTATAAAATAGTCATGGGGATGTAAAGGACAGCATAAGAGATGTAATCAATAATATTGTACTAGCCCTAACTGGTTTGGCTCAGTGGATAGAGTGTCGGCCTGTGGACTGAAAGATCCCAGGTTCGATTCCGGTCAGGGGTATGTATGTACCTTGGTTGAGGGCACATCCCTAGTGGGAGGTGTGCAGGCGGCAGCTGATCGATATTTCTCTCTCACCAATGTTTCTAACTTTCTATCCCTCTCCCTTCCTCTCTGTAAAAAATCAATAAAATATAAAAATGAAAATTTAAAAAAATAATAATATTGTACTATGTATGTGCCAGATGGGTATTGGAAATACTAAGGGGAATATTTTATGAAGTATATTTTTATCTAACCACTATGCTATACCCAAAACTAATACAAAATAATACTGAATATGAAAGAAAATTAAATTGTTATCTCTGATGCTAAAAAACATTAATTAAAATTTCAGCAATTATTTGAAATTTCTTTTTTAATCTTATCAATAACAACATTTTTTTATTTTAGTAAAAAATTCTAAGTATAATATTATTAATTTGGGTCACACTAATTAAAATTGAGTATAATTCAAACAAAACAGCTAAACTTGCTTTTATACTGTCAATTCTTTTAAAAGTAAATTAATGCTTGTCCAGTAGTTTTATGTGCTGATTTCTCAAATCCATCGTCACGTTAATGTTGTTACCTGAGAATAAATGTTTCCTTACCTTTTTTTGTCTGTAGTTTGGTGCTGTCTGCGTGACTTGTGGGTGTATTTCAATTTGGTAAACTGTTACATCTCTAGGAGAAAAGTCCATCAGCAGGCAAAGAAGCATCAACAACAGAAAAAAACAACCTATGAAATGAGAGATATTATTTGTAAGCCACACGGCTGTTAAGAAACTAATATCCAAATATACAAAAAGACCACTCAGTAGCAAAAAACAAATGTCACAGCTAAAATATGGGCAAAAGCACCTGAATAGTAATTTTTTTTTGAAGAATACATATGAATGGCCAACTGAGACATGAGGAAAATGAAAATCAAACCTACAGTTTGATATCACCTCATACCTGCTAGAATGGCCGACATCTAACACAATACGAGTAGTGGATGCTACGGAGGATGTGGCTCAAGGGAACACGCACACTGTTGGTGGAAACTAAGCTGGTAGTGTCATAATGGAAACCAGAATTAAAAACAGAACCAGCACATGATCTCATTTCTAGATATATGTATTTTCAAAGTAAGTGAAATAATCTCAAACAGGTATCTACACTCCCATGTTCATTGCAGCATTATTCATAATAACTGAGGTATGAAAACAACACTAGCATCCATCGATGGATGCATGTCTAAAGAAAATGTTATCCACTCATCTTAAAAAAGAAGGAAATCCTGCCATTTGCCACAACATGGATGAACCTGGAGGACATTTTGCTAAATGTAGTAGCCAGACATGGAAAGACAAATATTATATGGTATCATTTATTTATGAAACCTAAAAAACAAACCCACATCAAACCCATAGAAACAGAGTGCAATGGTGGTTACCATATGACGGGGGTTGGAGGGAGGGAAAGAAGGACAGGTTGGTAAAGGGTACAAAATTTCAAATATAGAAGGAATAAAGTCTCAGGATTTGATGTATATAACACGATGGCTGAGATTAGAACCTAAGTGTCTGTACACACACAAAAAAGTAAATATATGAGATAACAGATATGTTAATTCAATGGTGGGAATCTTCTCACAACGTGTACATATAACAAATTATCAGGTTATATATTTTAATGTATAATTTTATTTGTCAGATATAGCTGTTTAAAAAAATCTAATCTAATAAAAGTGTAATATTAAAATTGACCATTTCTTTGGGATGCCTAAGCCACGCCCACCAGCCAATTAGAGCAACTGTATGCAAATTAGCCCAGGCAAGATGGCAGAGGTTGCAGCCCCGGGGTCCAGCAGGGCAGATGGAAGATTTCTGCCTCGAGATCCAGGCCGCAGCCACAGGGTGGGAGGAGTGAGCCAGCCAGTAAGCCCTTCCCGTCTGCCCTGGTGCATGAACCAGGGCGGGACCAGCCAGCCACCTGGAGGCTGAGGGCACTTTCTGTGTGTGTGCCCCGGCCACTGGGTGCTTTGCAGGTGGAAACCAAGAGGAAGGAACAGCCGGCTGGCCCAGAGGCTGTGGCTTTGCAATGGACCGATTATGCAAGGCACACACACATGGAAGCCTAAGCCTTCATGTGCTTGTGCCCCGCGATGGATTCCCCCTAAGCCTCCATGTGTGTGTGCCCTGCGATGGATTCCCAGGTAGCAGAGGCCTAAGCGATGAGTCCATTCCAAGGCCTCAGCTGAGGGGTGGGGAGCAGCCTTGGAAGGAATTGGAGAGAGAGCAAAGCAGGTCAGAGGGAGGAAGTGAAGAAAAAAATTAAGGTGGGAAGGAGGGAAAATGGAAGGGTGGGCAGGGGTAAAGATAAAGGAAAGAAGGAATGTGGGAAGGGAAGGAGGGTAGTAGAAAAATGGGAAGAATGATGATGGAACAGACATAGGAAATAAGGAGGAAAAAAAAGTTTATAAATGATGAGTCAGTAGGAAAAGTGTTACATAAGGGAGAAAAATTGTGTGAAAGGAAGAAGCCAATAAGGAAGTCAAATACAATTGTGCGTGAAGGGGATAAGATTAAAAAAGAAAGTTAATAGGGGTGACCAGGCCAGCAGGGGAGGGCAGTTAGGGGTATCAGGCAGGCAGGCAGGCAGAGTGGTTAGGGCAGGCAGGCAGGTTAGCGGTTAAGAACCAGAGGTCCTGGATTGTGAGATTCCCTAAGAACTCCATATTGGAGAGTGTGCAGGTCGGGCTGAGGGACCGTGCCCCCCCCCCCACCGCCAGTGCATGAATTTTATGCACTGGGCCCCTCGTAGTCAAATAATACCAACAATAAACATAAAGTCATACTGGGTTGAAGCAATTTAATAGCACCCACTTACATACAAACAACTGTCATATTATCAATTTTTTATCTATTTATCCAACGTTATATAAAACTTCTAAATGGCAAGACTTTGTTAATTCTCAATATAGCACAGAGGGCAGCAGGCGGTTCTGCTTGGGGAAGACTGGATTTTACATTTCTTAGGGCCATTTCCTAAATGCACTAGCTTGGGAACCATCATTTGATCTCCTTGGGCCTCTGATGTCCTTGTGAAAGGACACTTTAGTCTATGTTACCCAAAGACCAGGAAAGATTTTGTTTTACTACATACACATCCTTCAGGCTGCAATTTGAAACATATGTTGACTTAAATAATACATCTATTTCCAGTGCTGTGCTGAGTACAAACAGACCAGCAAACCAAATAGTGAAGATGATCATGATGGCACTCTTTCTTCTAATTGTGTTTATTTCAGAGGCAATCACTGCTATACAGAATCCAGTGTGTCCTAGCAGGCACTGGGTGACAGTTCTTGATGGTTATTACCTGTCTCTTGCTATTTGATAACAACTTTCAATTTACATTTGAGAAACTTCCTAGTAACTCAGTTTCTATATGAAGAATTCAAGTGAAATTTTATGCTAAAAAATTTCATTTACCAGAGTAAGAGGTTTAACCATTAAAGCAAGTTTCCTGTGTATACAATAGTACATGGGGATATTCTTGTTCAAACCAGGAAAACCAATGCCATAATATTACATACTTCTCAGAGAGGAGTGCCTCTACCTTTAGTGAATTATAGTATAAATGAACAAACTTGAAACAGGCTCATAGACACAAGAGTGAACTGTTGGTTGCGAGATGGAAGAGGGTTTTTGGTAAAAGAGCTAAAGGGATTAAGAAGTACACATTGGCAGTTGCAAATTAATCATGGGATATAAAGTACAGCACAGGGAATATAGTCGATAAAAAGGTGATAGCTATGTATGCACAAGGTGGATACTGGAAATATCAGGAGGAGCATTCTTAAAGGATATGACTATGTAACTACTATGCTGCACACCTCAAACTAGCACAAAATAAGAAATAAAATTTAAAAGTCTTGAGAAAAGGCGTTGTAATTTATGCAGACAAGACAAATATGAAGACTGAATGAACAGTGAGCTCAACAGGAAAGAAACACAAGGCTGATTACGTTTAGGGAGACTATCAGCCAAGCCTCTGTCCTCTGCCCCCTGAGCACCTGAAACCATGGACTGCAACTCACACTCAGAACTTGGGTCCTAAGGAACAGTGGTTGAAAGTATGTGGACTGATTGGTGCAAATTCAAACAGCATCAGAGAATAACAAAGCAAAACTCTTCAATCCTTTTCTCTGCTTGGGTAATTGATCATATTTTAATTGGTTATTTATTGCTCTATCATATAAATGATGACAAACTAAATGTAAGAGAAAAAAGGTAGATAGAAGAAAAATATGGATTACACCATAAAACAGAGCAAGAATGGAGCTAATATAAAAATATCCTATATAATAAAAGCCTAATATGCAAATCGACCAAACAGTAGAATGACTGGTTGTCATGACATGCACTGACCACCAGGGGACAGACACTCAATGAAGGAGATGCCCTCAGCCTGCAGGCCCCAGGCTGGCCAAGGGGGATGCCAGTCCCCCCCCCACACGTCATTGCCCCACCGGTCACCTCACAGATCAGCCCTGATTGCTGGCCAGGCCTAGGGACCCTACCCATGCATGAATTTCATGCATCAGGCCTCTAGTATATCCCTAGGCATGTACAGGGCACAAGGAGGGGGGATATAAATTTAGTTCTAAACTGACTGGCACTTAATCATAGAGGAAAGCCTGACCAGGTATATAATTTACAGTATCCAGGAGATAATCTCTCAGAAGAGATTAGCTAAAGAATTTAAATGCATGTATGGGAGGCCTGGGGAATGGTGGCAGGGAAGAGGAGGCATCCATGAGGAGGGGAGGCAGGGACATCTGTAATACTTTCAACAATAAAAATAAATTTTATGATAATAATAAATTTGACTGCTATGAAATATCATCTCCTTGTCTCACAAAGCAACTTTTCCAGTTGTGACAGAAGAGGGAAGGGGTAAGCCCTGTTCTTGGTGAGGAAGGAGGTGGGATGTAGTGAAAACAGCATGGATTCCTTCCTCTGCACATGATCCTGATGGTTATCAGCACAAATAGCACCATGTTTGTAGAGTGCCTGGTGGTATCTGACCCATGGTAGAAGCTAAGTAAATAGTGGCCATTATTGAAGAGATAAAGATGCAGAAGATGGTGATGGGGGAAGGGGAGAGAGGAACTAGCTTGAGACTCATTTCTAGCTCATTATTTTTTAAGTAATCTTGGCAAAGTCATCACCTCTCTGACCTAGTTCACAGGTTTAATATGAGCACTGAATGAGATGCATGTACGAAACTTAAAATGAAAGTACTCTTTATAAGTAGAAAATCCTTGATGAGTTTTCACTCTGTAACAGCTGGCAGAGCTGTGCCCATTGGCCCTCAGTAAAGGCTTTCTTTCTGTGTTAAAAGCTCTCAGCCTTGCATGTTCTGGTCCAGTCTCATTTGCTCTCTACCACCTGAAGGCCCTCACACATATGGATCTCTCTGCTTCAATAATCTTTTCCCATAGCCACCTTTCACCTGGAACCACCTGCTTATCATGCAGGGCTCAGCCTAGATTGCCCTTCTCCCAGGAAGTCTTCCTGCCCTTTCTGATTAGGCTTCATGAGTCCTAAAGATGCCCATTTGTCTCTGGTAATAACTCCATCTTATAATATTTAGTTTTCTTGTCCAGACCCTTCTGCTGGACTGTAAACTCTGTGAAGGCAGGGGATGCATTTGTCCTTATCATTGTAGCTGTAGCACATGGCACTGTGCAGGCACATAGGAGGCAGTGAGGGAATGTTAACAAATGGTAAGATAATGAAAGTGGAACCAAAACTCAGAAGATTTGTTATGTGCCTTCTTTTTTTTCTTGGTGCTATGATACTTAACCAGTTGTCATTTTTCTTGCACTAAAGTTATGGCAGCCTCATTCTCGATTGGAATTATAAGGTGCTAGAAATTGTAGGTAAACCTATGTTCATTCAAGTTTCACAGTCGTCTTCTAGAAATTTTAGAAATAATAAAAAAACTTTATATTTGTTTTTATAAAGAACAGTTAGAAGCATTCAATAAGTCAGCTCAACAAACATTTATCTTGAACCAAGTTTTTACAGATTCATACAGTTCAAAAGAAATGTAATTCCTTATATTCCTTACTCATTTGTTCATATATCATCAAATCAGTTGATTTGAATGAGCTTTTTAATATAAAAAAAATCATCCTCTCATTGAAGTTGTCAAAAACACCTTTTCCTCTTAAGGATGGAGGTCGTTTTACAGAAGAGAAACCTGAATATATATAAAGATATCGTTGCCTCCTAATACTAAGACACTGATGCCTATGAGTTTGAAGTACAAAGTTGACTAAATATATTGCCATATAGTTTACCTATATTTTCAGAATAGACCTACGATTTTAATGAGTCATTCCAAGTCACTTAACAAGTAAAATACCAAAGCTTTCCAACAACAGTGAATTTTTTAGCCAATAGTGAAAAGAGAGTCATGTTTCAGTCATCTGCAGCCACAAACAGCTGTTGAATGGAAAACTACCATTATCTGAGCAGCTCTGTGCAGCTAACATCCAACATACAACCTCTCTCCACAGCCACATAAATACCTTCTGCATCGTAAGTGCTGTCAGAATTGAATGGAGAGACTTTAAAATATAGCTGTTTATAGACAGTAAGCTATTATCCTCTAATACTTAGCAAATTGGCTGACATTCAACTTTATATTTCACTACCCCTGAAAGAATCTCCTATACATATAAAGAGCCAGGGGCCGTTGCATCCAAAACAACTGAATGGATGACTGAACAGGCTGAGTGGGACAGCAAGGCTGGCAGGGGGGTTAGTGAGGGACGACCAAATGACTGAGCAGCAGGTTATATGGAGTGACCAGGCCTGCAGGGGGGGCAGTGAGGGGTGACCAAACAACTGAGCAGCAGCCTGCATTAGGCAAGCAGGTCAGCAGGGGGGTGAGTGAGGGACAACCTAATAACTGAACAGCAGGCTGTGTAGGGCAACCAGGCTGGCAGGGGGCGCAGTGAGGGGTGACCAGGTTGGCAGGGGGGGCCATGAGGGGTTA
>PVJC01016668.1:0-14697 GCA_004026665.1 Murina feae | reverse complement strand
TCAGGCCTGAAGGAGGCCAGTTAGGGGCAATCAGGCAGGAAGGCAGGTGAGCAGTTGAGAGCCAGCAGTCCTGGATTGTGAGAGGGATGTCTGACTGCCAGTTTAGGCTCAATCCCCAATAGGGCATCCCCCAAGGGGTCCCAGATTGGAGAGGGTGCACACTGGGCTGAGGGGACCCCCCCATGCACAAATTTCATGCACCAGGCCTCTATAGTAATAAAAGTATAATATGCTAATTAGACCAGACAGCCTAACAACCTTCAGGACATCATTCTGGACATCCTTCCAGATGAAGCCATGGTAGCAGGGCCAAGGCAGAGGTGGTTAAGGGCAATCAGGTAAGCAGGCCAGTAGTTAGGAGCCAGCAGTCCTAGATTGCAAGAGGAATGTTAACTCTCAGTTTAAGCCTCAGAGACTGGGCCTAAACCAGCAGTCAGACATTCCCTGAGAGATACCAGATTGGGAGAGGGTGCAGGCCAGGCTAAGGGACACCCTGCCCACTGGTGCATGAATTTCATACTCCAGGCCTCTAGTAAAATATGACAGTTAATTGGTTTATGTAAAAAGAGCAAAATATATTAAACAAAAATATATCCCATGCCAGTTAAATGTTACAGAAAGAATAATTTTCTAGGAAATCATGTAGACAATATCAGACAGATTGAAGCAAAATATCCTATCTAATAAAAGAGTAATATGCAAATTAACAGTCACTCTGTGATAAAGATGACGGTGCCTATAGTGGTGGGGCAGGACGCTGGTGGGGTCACCCTGGAAATGTGAGCCCAGAGGCATTGCCTTGGCAATCCATGAGCAGCTGCGCTCCAGCAGGCAACCACCGTCAGCAGGCAGGCCCCAGAAACAGGCCTTGTTTCCGGTCACCTCCATGATCAGGATCATGAACAGGCACATACGGGAGGGCCAGGCAGCAGGACCTTGCTCCCAGTAGCCACTGGGATCTGGATCGTGAGAAGGCACATGTGTGCAAGACCAAGCAGCAGAGCCAAGCAGCAGGGCCTTACTTCTGGTTGCCACTGCAATCCGGATCGTGAGCAGGCATGCACAGCCTGCAGGCAGCAAACAGCAGGGCCTTCTCCTTAGTCAACACAGTGATCCAGGAGTAGGCAAGTGTGGCCGGCAGGTAGCACCCAACTCTGGCTACAGCTCAAGGGAAAGAACAACATTCAGGCGAGGCTAGGAGCCTGAGAGAACAACACAGAGGGGTGCCTGCTCCAAGCCTCCACAGTGTGGCTGGAAGCAGGCCCCCAGAGACACACACACACACACACACACACACACACACACACACGGCACCTGCTCTGAGCCTCCTATGCAGCTGGGGGAAGGCCCCAGGCAGGGACACACACACACATACATGCACGGCACCTGCTCTGAGCCCCTGCTGCCAGACTGTGGCCATCAGTAGGGGTCCCGGACTGTGAGAGGGAGCAGGCTGGGCTAAGGGACCCCCCGTCCCCCCCGCATGCATGAACTTTGTGCACCAGGCCTTATATAAAAGCCTATGCAACCGTTACGACAGAATGACTGGAACAACTGGAACAACCAGAAGGACCAGTCATCCAGTTGCTATGATGCACACTGACCACCAGGGACCAGACGCTCAATGCAAGAGCTGCCCTCTGATGATCAGTAAGCTCCTGCAGCTGGCCAACTTCCCATGGTCCCTCCCCCTGACCAGTCCCTCCCCGCAGCCAGCCAGCCAACCTCCCACTGTCCCTCCCCCTGTGGCTCCCTCAGCTGGCGAGCTCCATTGGCCTGACCTCAATCGGCCCAACCCCAATCAGGACTGGGTGAGTCGGCCCCAATCAGCCCTGATCGCCAACATATTCTCATATATTCTTTTAGAAGAGTCTTGCATTTCTTGGTATTTCATATTCAAGTTCTTTAAAGTGAATAATTCAGATACTTACAACAAATATGTTTTAATTATGCACTAAAATAAAGCATAGAACTTATATAATCCCACTACAAGGATGTCTAGAATCTGCTTTCATGTCAATGTATATCATAGACATACTTCAGACCAGCTAGACAAACAAATTCACTCCCTTGTAAAAACAAACAAACAAACAAAAAGCAATGCCATGCCCAAGCCTATTTGACTCAGTGGATAGAAAGTTGGCCTGTACACTAAAGGGTCCCGGGTTTTATTCCAGTCAAGGGCACATGCCTGGGTTGCAGGCTCATTCTCCAGTAGGGGACATGTGGTAGGCAGCCAATCAACGATTCTCTTTTATTGTTGATGTTTCTATCTCTCCCTCTCCCTTCCTCTCTGAAATCAATAAAAATATTAAAAATAAGTATACAATGCCATGATTCCAAGTATGGAACACAGAAGCTATCCGCCATCACTGTCTGCAAAAATTTAGCCAGTAAATTTTACATGTTGCATTCATTGGTATGACAAACATTTAGAATACTTACCATGAACTAGACATTATTTTATGTCCTTCCCAAATCTTAACTCATTATCTATCTAATAATAGGATAATATGAAAATTAGTCAGCATCTGAGGCTGCATGGCACCTGGCCTGGGCAGGGGACCTCATGCTGTGCCCCTGCCTGGCAGAGCTTGGCAGGGGACCTCAGGCTGTGACCCCCTGCCTAGAGGGGCTTGATGGGGGTGGGTCTGGCCAGGTCTGGGTCTCCTGCATGCCCCAGACCTTGATAGGAGGGCAAATAGCAATATTAAAATATTTCCTTGAATTGATTCCCTTTTAATGTGTCCAAATTTTGTGCACCAGGCCACTAGAATCTACTCTAATAAAAGAGTAATATGCAAATTAACCATCACTCTGAGACACCTAAGCCACACCCACCAGCCAAGCCATGCCCCTGGCCAATCAGAGCAGCTGTATGCAAATTAACCCTGCCAAGATGAAGGCCAGCAGCCACGGAGCTAGATCAAACAGGAGGTTTCCGTTGCAACTCCCTGCCTAGGCTGACTGGCCCTCTGCTCACAGCAACAATGTTTCAATTATAGAAGCCACTGGAGCTGAAGCAAACAGGAGGCTTCATAACCTGCCTAGGCCTCTGCTTAAGATAACAAAGTTTCAATTATAGAAGATAAACACCAGAAATCTGATTTCAGCCAGCCTCACTGGGACCTTGGGTCAATGGGAGCTGTGGGCACCCTGAAAACAGCCCTCAGACCCTCACTCAGGCTGGCCAGGCATCCCAGTAGGGACCCAAACCTTGCAGGGACTGTGGACATCCTGAAAATGGCCCACAGCCCCTCACCCAGGCTTGCCACACCCCCATGGGGTGAGGGTCTCCACTGAGGGGTTTGGCCTACCTGAAAACAGCCATCAGCCCCTCACTCAGGCTGGCCAGGTAGACAACCCCTGAGGGGTCCCAGACTGGAAGAGGACACAGGCCGGGCTGTGCACTGGGCCCCTAGTTGCTAATAATAACCTTTGAGGTTAATGCTGTTATGATTTCTTATTTTACAGATGAGGACACTGAAGCACTGAGGGGCTAACATCTGAGCTCTAAGGGGCAGTGCTGCGATTTGAGTCCAGGCAGTCTGGCTCCAGAGTCAGCTCCTAACTACAGAGCATGGCATCTGTACTGTAGTGACTAAATTAAGGTAGTCATTGTCGTAGAACTTTTTAAATGATCATTAGTATTAAATTATTTATTCATAGTAACTTCTAATAATCTTTTTTAGAAATACAGGAACTATAGAGTACATACATGGACAGAATTTGAATCAAGTATTCGAAGATAGAATCAGATAATTTGGGGAGAATGCTCAGATATGACTTTTCTCTGGGGGCTCACTGAGCAGCCCTAGACTGATCTTAGCCTTCTCCCCTACCCGCTTTCCTCCAGGCTGCTCTTCTCTCCATTTCCTTCAAGGGAACTCCTATTTTGAAAACCAACCACACCATCATTGTCTCTAAGATCTGACCTCAACTTGGACTGGAGGTCTTAGTCTCTCCTTCCTCTCCATTTTTGTGGTTTTATTTCTCCATTGTAACATATCTCACAAGACATTGCAGGGATTCATTTTCATCCACAGCTCACAGTACAAGAGGGGCTTCTCAGGAGGAGAAACTGTATATCCATCTTAATGGTCACTGGCATCTGGTTAATCGCCTCACTTGGAACAGGACTTTGTCAATATTTTTTTCACTGTATTTACAGTACCTTGGGGATCATCTGAGTACCTGCAGGTATCTGTGCTCTAAAATTTTAAAACCTCAATTAGGACTCTGTGTAATATGCTTATCTTCCCATCAGGCTATGCTCCTTTGAGGTAGAGACCATGGCATTTCCTTTTTGTGTCTCTCATAGCACCTGTCACAGTGCTTTGCTCATGGTTGATGTTCAAAACTAAGTAAAACAGTCCCATTCCCCTGTAGAGGTGTGGAAGTGCCAACGACTAAAGGTCCAGTTGATGTAATGACAGACCACATATTTATAATATTTTCTTCAAAAACTGAAGTTTTTAGCCCAGGAATGGGCAGCTGTGCCTGTGGGAGGTGATTTGCAGCCACCACATTGCCTATCTTCTTTGGTCCTGGCTAATGCCCATCAGAACCCCATCAGCTGAGTGGCGGTGAGATACTGCAAGTGGATGATGTCTCCTTTTCCTTCATGAGAATACACGCATATAAAAATAAGCACCAATGATTGTTCGGGAGGATGATGGCACCAAAAACTGAATGGGTCCTGGCTGGTGTTGCTCACTGGTTAAACCATCAGCCCATGCACCAAAGTAGGGTTCAATTCAGTCAGGGCACATACTCAGGTTGTGGGTTCGATCCTGTTTGGACAACCAATCAATGTTTCTCTCTCTCTCTCTCTCTCTCTCTCTCTCTCTCTCTCTCTCTCTCTCTCTCTCTCTCTCATCAATGTGTGATCTACCTTGCATCTCTGTTAGAGAATACTACTCTAGACAAGGCAGCAGAAACTCAGTAGGACATAGCTTATGCTAGAAATCAAATTATCTTCCTCTAAGCCTATGTGTGGCCACATTAGCCTATGAGCTGCTTTAAGTATCTATGGTATAATTCACCACAGCAGGAACTCTGAAATTCATAACCAAGTCTAAATGGAACTAAGGTGACATAGGGGATGAGAAGCATGGATAATACAAAAGAATAAAAAGACCCATGCCCTAGCAGGTTTGGATCAGTGGTTAGAGCATTAGCCTGAGGACTGAAGGGTCATAGGTTTGATTCCCATTAAGGGCATGTACCTGGTTGCAGGTTTGATTCCCACCTCAGTTCGGGTGCATGCAGGAGGCAACCAATCCATGTCTTTCTCACATTGATGTTAATTTGCTCTCTCTCTGTCTCTCCCCCTCCCTTCCACACTCTCTAAAAATCAATGGAAAAATATCTTCAGTATTTACAACAACAACAAAAGAACAAAAAAAGAAATTCAAAACCATTACTTTTTGAACCTGGAAACTTGAGAAATAAAGTTCATTGGAAACCCATTCTCAACACAGACATCACTTGCTTCCAGCTCAGCTCTACTATGCTCAGTTCCCAGTGGAGACCCCTGGCCCTCAAAGTATCCTTCCGATTAATCGTCCTCAGTAGACACTCAACAGTATATAGCTTGGTAATGGGAAACTGACTTTTATTCTGCTGTTATAGGTGGGTAGTTACTGAAAGTCATTGATATATGATGCAAATATCAGGTGCCCTGTATGGAAGAAATGAATAGGTATCATTTATTTCTTATGTTTCCATTAGAAGTACTAGTGGAGAAGCTCCAAGGGAAATAGTAATTGCAAAATAAAAAATGACTATCTTTCTCTTTCCTTCAACTTCCAAGATGAGGAGGAGAGTTCATTGATGAGTATTTATTTATCTAATAAAAGAGTAATATGCAAATTGACACTCACTCCATCATACCCACGAGCCACACCCACCAACCAATCAGGAGCAAATATGCAAATTAACTAAGATGGCAGTGGCCACAGAGCTACAGTTGCCCTGGGCAATGGAGGGAGCCAGGGCCCTGCGGGCCCTGAGCTCTACTCAAGGCTACAAAGTTTCAATTAAAGAAGATAAACAAACCCCAGATACCTGTTGGGCTGGGACCTTGGGTTGCCATGGGCAACCCAGGCTTCAAGCAGGGGACCAAGGCAACAAAGTTTCAATTATAGAAGTTAAATAAATCCCAACTACCTGCTTCCAGCCAGGCACCCCAGTAGGGACCTGAACCCTGAAGGGGCTGGGGGCAGCCTGAAATGGCCCTCTGCCCCTCACCCAGGCTGGCCAAGCAACCCAGTAGTGACCCGAACCCTGAAGGGGCTGTGGGCAGCCTGAAATGGCCATCAGCCCCTCACCCAGGCTTTCCAGGCACGCCAGCAGGTGGACATCCCCCGAGGGCTCCAAGACTGTGAGAGGGCACAGGCCAGGCTGAGGGACCCATCCCCCGAGTGCACAAATTTTTGTGTACCGGCCTCTAGTATCTAATCTAATAAAAGTGTAATATTGAAATTGACCATTTCTATGGGACAGCTAAGCCACGCCCACTAGCCAATCAGAGTACTGTATGCAAATTAACCCAGCCAAGATGGAGGCTGGCAGCCCTGGAGGTGGGTGCAGTGCAGGTGTCAGGGTGAGCAGGGCATCTGGGGCAGGTGACAAGGTGACAGGATGGGGTGTGTGTGGGTAGGGCAGGGCATGATGTGCGGGTGGTGGGTGGTGTGTGTGAGGTGGGTGGGGTGCTATGAGTGGGTGGCAGGCTGCAGGTTGGGCGGGTACAGGCCAGGCTAAGGGACCCCTGAGTGCACGATATATTGTGCACCGGGCTCCTAGTATATATATAAAAGCTTAATATAAAAATTGTCCCCTTGGGAGTTCCACCAGGAGACTGGGAGTTTGATCTCTCGCTATGATGTACACTGACCACCAGGGGGCTGCGTGGAATAAAGGAAAGCCTTGTCCAGCAGCCAGAAGGAAGGTCCCAGTTGGCACCTGGAAGGCCCCAATCAGTCCTGATCACCAGCCAGGCAGGCCTAGGGATCCTATCTGTGCACAGATTTCATGCACTGGGCCTCTAGTTAGCTAATGATGAAAGAGCACGAAACAAATAAAAATGTGTCTGAAAGGCATAACATTCTCCTGATTGTAGAAAATACAGAGTAAAGAGAAAGGGCTCTCTTTAAAATGTCTTGTGCAATTGTCCATCTCTCATGAGCCTTTTAGATCCCTTCCCCTCTCTCCACTTGATAACAACTTGTCTTCATGGCCATAGCAAGAACAAGCTTCTAAAAATAGCAATCTGTCATGGAAATGCTAAATAACCCTTGAAGATAGTGCTTTGATGAGCTATTAAGTTATTGCAGCATCTATTTTCTGTTACATAATTATTTCTAATGATTTTTATACCTTAAGAGTATATAAGTTTTGGGCTTTGGACATTTTTATCTTAAAATATCTGAAGAAAGACTTTCCATGGTCAAAGAAGTTTACCACAGACATTGAGATGAATTTTCTCCTCATTGGTGAGTTCTATCTAATAACAAAGAGAGGCTAATTCAAAGTGTAGTTCTGTCTGTCTAGGTTGATTTAATAAATAAATTCAAAGTAAAAGAATCAGAAAAATTATCTGGCAGAATATTTAAAAAAACTTAATACTAGCACTTGTCGTTTTTCAAATCTAGAACTGTAAAACAGAAGGAGCCCTGAGCATGTTCTAGTTGATGTCTCATTGGAACCAGAGGGTTAAGTCATTTGCCAGAGTTACACAGCAGGGCAGCTTGCTGTCCTCATTCTCCATGGTACCAAGTGAAGGATGAGTCAGTGAATGAATAAAAGAAGAGACTTAAACAGAACTTGAGTGCTCTTGGGGGTGCAGCAAAGCCAAGCTGTCCAGGTTGCAAAGACAGATAAAAAGGGGGAGATAGGGCAGACCTCCTTCACAAAGCTCACCAATGGCCAAGACTAGAGTCGGGACCGCTTCCCAACAGTCAACTTATTCAGGTGGGATTTCCCCATAGTATTTTTTTAACTGAGCGACAGTACACATAAAATAAACAAGTTTAAAGTGAACAATGCAGTTACACAATTTAGTACATTCACAGTGCTGTGCAACTATTGCTCCTTTATGATTCTAAGACACTTTTATCCCCAAAGAGAGCTCCATGCCCACTCCATGGTCACTACACATCCCTTATCCCCAGCCTCTGATGACCACCAATTTTCCTTCTGTTCCTGTGAGCTCACCTGTTCTGTACATCTATATATATATAACCCTAATTTGCAAACAGACCAAACAGCTGAACAACCAGTCACTATGATGTGCGCTGACCACCAGGGAGTGTGCATGGAATATGGCGGGCATTAGCATCAGTCAGCAGAGCATGGAACATGACGGGCGTTGGCTGCAGTGGGATGGTGGAGCATGTCAGTGGGGGTGCTAGACCAAGGCAGGGCACCAGTCGCTGCCATTGGGGTGAGCCTCTGGTGGTTACTGAAAATTCTTTGCTCCTGTGCACCACAGTCCTGCCTGGTGCTTGCACCTGCTGATGCCGCCTGGTGCTGACCCCAATCAACCCTGAGAGATTCTCCACCTCCCCATGCTCCTGAGGGATGATCAGGACAGCAGCCACCTCTCGCACCTGTAGCCAGCACTGGAGCCACTGCTCAATCCCACTGCTGGCAGCTGGCACAGGTCCTGATCGCTTGGTGCCGTCAGCAGATGCAAGTGGCTATTGCAGGTCCCGGTCGTCCCTGAGGACTTTTTCACCTCCCCCTGCTCCTGAGGGGTGATCAGAGCAGCAGCTGCTGCTCCCACGCACTGCTGGTGCCAGCCCCAATTGCTCCGTGCAGTCAATAGGTGCGAGTGGGGCTGGTGCTATCGGAGCAGCAGCAGCAGCAGGAGCCAGACTGCCAGCAGACAGGGGACAAGGGGCTGCAGTGAGAGGAGCCAGATAGGGGTGCAGAGGATTGGCCGAGACCCACCCCTGTGCCCACCAAGACCTTGCAGCCCACAGTTTCTTTCAAGGTACATAAATTCATACACTGGACCCCTAGTTTCATATAAATGAAATCATACAATGGTGACGTTTTGTGACCTGCTTCTTTCACTGAGCATAATGTTTTCAAGTTCATCCACATGTAGCATGTATCATTCTTTTTTATGGCTGAATAATATTGCAGTGTATTACATACCACAATTTAGTCAACTCCTTACCTGTACAAACAGTATTTGCGGGAATGTCTGATCTTCTGGCCTCACCAAACTCTCTCACATCAATGAACACACTTCTAAGAGTCTTCACTCAGGAGCTAGCTGCTGCTGTTCACAAAATGGAAAGCTGTCCAGCTCTGCACTCAGTCTGTGAAGCAGCTCCCTCTGAAAGCCACCAAGTGTTTGCACCCTGCACAGCGAGGACGTCTATCATGATCTGTTTTGCAGGTGCAGAAACAGAGACAGAGCTGATGTCGCTGTCCTGCGTCCCCACTGGTACTGGTAGAGCTGGTGCTGATTCCTTCCCTTCCACCAACCACAACCGCATCCCTCCAGCCACCCCCATGACCCCGTCATAGCCCATGGCATTATTTCTAAAAATTAAAGTTTAAGGGACAGTTTTTGCATTCAGGACAAGAAAAGTCTCAAGTGATAACTAGGGTTAGCTCTAAATGTCTGTTTGTAAGTCAGTCCTTGGAATTCATAAAGCAATTTCCTGAATGAACAATTGTGTAAGCGGTTGGCAGGCATTCACACCAGCCCCAACCCTGACCTACTGTGCAGCAGAAGCTGTTATTGCTGCACTGGCAGACTTAAGGCACATGTGTTCCACTGTTTTTATTAGAAAACACATTGCAGTTTGAAAATGGAGATGTGTGCTGCCCAGCCCTCCGCCAGCAGGCTGCTCTCTGCACACTGCCTGCCCCCCCCTCAACTCCTCACCCCACCCACTTTGCTCCAAGAGCAGGGGAGGTCGAGAGCAGTGGGTAGAGGCCTTCTGATGAGGAGGCTCTGAGAGGTGTCCAGGTGAACCCCGAGAGAAGCAGGGGCAGATGGGAGAGTTGAGCCAAGTGGCAGGCTACATAGAAAGTGTGAGGGGGGCAAAGCGTAGACAAGGTTGTGTGTGATGTTCAGTGGTGAGCTGCAGGTTGATTTCACAGCACAGCCCTAAATAAATTCTAGTGTTAAATAGAGACCTTCTGGGACATGCTGCCATTATGATGGCATAGATATGTAAGACAGTACCAATTTCACATACATTTTAAGTATGAACTAAAAATAACATAGGACCAATACTTCCTGTCCAGTGTTTTAGAGTTTACAAACACTTCACCACCCATTGTCTCTTGTCCTCACACCAGGCCTGTATGTGGTGATGATCGATATAATACACCTGGATGGATCATGGAAGTTAAATGTTGTGGCCACACAGCTACTGAGTTGTGGAAGCAGGACTCCATGTAAGCTTTCTAAACCTGTGGGCCCTGAGTTCTCTCTGCTCACCATGCCACCTGAGGCTGAGGATCCTAGAGGAGGAAGGCACCAGTAGCCTAAGTCCCTTTGCAAACAGGAAAGGAGCAGAGAAATAAGCATCACTCCAGCAGGAGCAACAGCCACACAGCCCACATACCGTTCACAGACAGCGAGCATCACTTCCTACTCAGCGCCTCTCAGTTTGTAGCTTACTCATCCTTCTCAGAATCCTGAAGTGAAGTCACCTTGGAGACCCTGGGAATGCAGCCTGCCAGATGGAAAGGAAGAGTTACAGTTTCCTTTCAAAGTCCTGATTATTTCAAACCAACATAGCTTGAGTTATTCCAAGGATATTCACAATTGCTTTTTAAAAATATTTTTTTTATTGATTTCAGAGAGGGAGAGAGTTGGAAAGACAGAAACATCAATGATGAGAAAGAATCATCAATCAGCTGCCTCCTGCACGCCCCCTGCTGGGAATGGAGTCCACAACCCAGGCATGTGCCCTGGCCAGGAATCATAGGTTAGGCCCCGGTTCATAGGTTGATGCTCAACCACTGAGCGACACCAGCTGGGCCACAGTGGCAATTACTCGTACACACAAATGTTTTTACTTATTTACACTGCTATCCTGTCTTTGTCAATCATAAGCATTGTTAGGGTCGCCCAAGGAGGAACATATGAGGCCAAAAGGGATGAAGAATTATGAATTTATTCGGTCACCTGGATACCCAAATGGGCTGAGCCCCCAAATGGTGCCGGCCCCCAAGACAGGGAGTCAAGGTTTTAAAGGGCTCTAGGCAGACTTTTTCCGGGCAGAGTTGTCTGTGTGCGTCTGGATTCTGGGACACTCCAGAGGGAGGAGATCATGGTCTTAGCAAGTGGAATGTGGGCAAAGCACATGGAATAGCCTTTGTGACGTGGCCTGAAGGTCAGTTCCCAGGGGAGGGGTGTCCCTGCACAGCCTTTCCATGATACTGCCATGCTGTCCTCGAGACTCAGACACCTGGTTTTCTTTCCTCGCCTCTCCCTCCAGCCCACCCACCCTACCTCCGGCCTGCCATTGTCCCCCTTCCCCTGCTGTGTGCATGGAACTGCCCTCCAGCTGACTCATGGTGGGGACCGCCCCTTAAACTCCCAGGTTCTTTCAGACACCAAGATGGGCCTTGGGTCCTTCTGTGGGCCCTCATGAGAGATGAGTGTGCTGCTCATCCCAAGGCTCACTGGCTCCAGGGAGATGAGGCTCCACCCTCCACCATCATTCTCCTGCTAACAGCACCGTGCTGTGGAGAGGGAGCATTTCTCAGAGTGCCTGCACTTTATAGACAGGAATTCCATTAGCCAGACTCACATCTATGCGCTGTTCCAACACCCAACGTCCTAATGATGGTCACACATGAGGAGTGATGACTGGTTTCATTCCTGATGGAGACTGTCTGTACATCGAGGTGGACTGGTGACTGGGAGGAGGGAGATAGCAGTCACTAGTGGATGCTGTACCTTCTTGCCAGGCTCATTGTACCTCAGGTGAGTGACCCTAGGCACCAACCTATGACGGACGGAAAGCTTAGAAGTCTGCACATTTGTTTCACGAGTCTCTGTCTAAGTGCTTGGGCAAATTCTCACTCTCTTGTCTCGCACTCGTCAGCTTCTACTGGGGGTGATCTTGGTAGGATATGGCAGCCCTGCTTTCCTGGGCATCAGTAATCCAGGTGCGTCTGTAACCAGAAGTTGGAGTGGAATTGTGTCCTCGCTACTCATGAGCCATGTGACCTTAGCAGGCAGCAGACTGGCTAATAGAGCCAGCATGTCTTCCCCTGTGTTCTGACCATCATCCCATTGTTACAGAAATGAAATAAAATAACATGGACAAAAGGTGAAAACTTTAAAGTACTCTTCAGATATGATTCATCTACTGACTTGGATGTGAGTAATGTACATAGGAAAGCAAACTGCACCCTTCCTCGTGTCAGCTTACAGCCGAGTTTCCTAAGATGTAAAGTGTTTTCACCAAAAAAATGAACATTCAAATCATTTCCTAGTAAATCCAAACCACAAGAAGGGCCGCGGGCACGGTGTCCGGTGGAGGGTGGGGTGATGTGAGGGTGGCCTGACTCCCCTCGCCCAGCTCCCTGACACGCAGTCCAGCTGGAGGCTGACGGCATGCCCTGGGGTGGAACCTCCGAAGGAGCAGAATCTGACTCCCCGCTGCTCCTGCCCAGGAGGGTTTCCGGGTTTCAGGAAAAGGGGGAAGTCTGCCACCTGCTCAGCCTGGGCCCGGTGCTCCTTCTCTAAGGTTTCCTGGCTTTTCTGCCGGGCGGCTGCAGTCCTGCCTAGGACCCAAGCTTCCCTTCTCCCGCACACGCGCTCCCCACCTGCCTGGAGCTGCCCCCAGGGCTCCCGCCCACTTGCTTATTCCTCACGTTGGACACCTGCCCCCCTTCCCTCCTTCACCCCCTCCCAGCAGCCTCCCCTCTGCGCCCCCACCTGGGCCAAGATGGCCGGAGGAGTGCCGCTCCCCACAGGGCCCTGAGTGCTGCTGTGCGAGTCTCTGTGAAAACTAATAATTATGTCTGGATGTAGATGCCGGTGCTGGGTCCCCCGGGAGGCAGATCTGTCCCAGGAAACCAGGAACCCTTGCACTGCTGCAGTCCACGCCAGGCCATCCAGACAGCTCTCCGAGGAGAGGAACCCCAAAGGGCTGAGCCGTGACCTTGGCCGTGCACTTGGCCCTGCAGACAGCAGAGGGGCTGGGTGGACTGCACACAGGTGCCTGGTGCTGGGAGGCACTCTGGCCTATGGCTTTGCCTCCCTCCTGGGCCTGGTTATGAGTGGCTTTTATTTCCCTTGAGACCCACAGTTTTTCCCCACTGAAGAGCTTTCACAAGCTGGTGCCTGAGAAGACGCTAACCCAATAGAAACAGAAGGTCTAGCAAAGTGGGGGGGTGCTCAGAAAGGCCTCTGTGCCCCCACCAGCCCCTGGCCCCAGGCCTCCCTCAGTACAGGCACCACTGCTCCCTCCCAAAGCTAACTTTATATTCTCTTTTTTTAACTTCCAAAAGCTGCATTTATTGACTTTTATTCTCTTTTCATCCTCAGTTTGAACCTAATCTTCTTCCCCATACACAGCAGAATTTCAGTAATGAAACAAATACTTCTACTAGTAGTCACTTGTAAATTACCGAATTGCAGTTTTTAAAATATCCTCCTTTTTTCATTTTTAATTGTGATAAACGATACAGACCATAACATTTACCATCTGAAATGTGTTAAAATATGCAGTTCAGTAGCAGTAAATACATTCGCATGCTCACCACCATTCCCCTCCAGAGCTTTTTCCTCTCCCAGACCGAACTCTGTACCAACTAAACAATAACTCCTCATGTTCCCCTCCCACAGCCCCTGGCAGCCTCCCTTCTCTGTCTCTATAAACCCAACTGCGCTAAGGACCTCCTACTGGAATCGCAGTCTTTTTGTGACTGACACATTTTACTTAGCATATTGCCCTTAAGGTTGTAGCGTGTGTCCGAATTCCCTTCTTTTTTAAGGCGGAGCGATATTTCCTCATACTCGTACACCGCGTTTTATCCATCATTCATCTGTCAGTAACCACGTGGGTGCTCCCACCCTTCAGCTGCCGTGGATAATGCTGCTGTGAACCATACATATACCTGCTACAGACCCGGTTCTCAATTCTTTGGAGTGTGGACCAGAAGTGGGATTTCTGGATCATACATGGTTCTATACTTAACTCTTTGAAGAACTGCCTGACAATATTCATAGCAGCTTTACCATTGTAAGTTTCACAGTCAAGGCTTCTGTTTTCTTTTAACCTCCGCGGTCCTTCTTCCTGGGAGACTGAGGGAAATGTGCGCATGCCAACAATTCGCTTAGTGCCCTGACGTGTCCGTTTCTCATTGCATGCTGGAAGGTCTTTGGGTCAACCAAGTTCTGCCCTGGCTACAATTTCTCCTAGTTTCTCTGTCTTTTCTCATCTTTCACTCAGAAAGAACTTTACAATTCTTTAATTGTAAAATTAATTTTGACAATTAAAGAATTTGCAAGGAACGCATTTTGCCCAGCTCATTTAATCATGTTTCCTTCCATCTAAGTAAGCAAAGGGAAAAAAGGTGAAAGCACTAGAAATCTGAGACACCAGCTGGGCGGAAGAGAGCAGCAATAGGCTGACAAAGTTTTCTAAAGTCACTTGCAATTTGAGCGTCCGACTTGAGAAAACTCTAGGGGGCACTCCAATTTTC
>PVJC01016667.1:0-33421 GCA_004026665.1 Murina feae | reverse complement strand
GCCTCTTTCCCACTCCCCTGCCTGCCACCTTGCTTTCCCACTTCCTGGTGCCCTGCAAGGGGCCTGGGAAGCCCACCAAGCAGGCCACTGACCTCCTGCTGCCTCTTTCTCGCTCCCCGATGCCCCTCCAACGGCCTGGCCAGCTGCCAAGCAGGCCACCGACCTCCTGCCACCTCTTATCCGCTCCCTGATGCCCCGCAAAGGGCCCGGGAAGCCCACCAAGCAGGCCGCCGACCCCCTGCCGCCTCTTACCCGCTTCCCGGTGCCCTCCAACCCTGCTGCCTCTTTCCCATTCACGGGTCCTGGGTCCTGCGCTGTTCCGCCCTGCAGCCGCTCTGTGCACTCGGGAGGTCCCTCAGCCCGGCCTGTGCCCTCTCACAGTCTGGGACCCCTCTGGGGATGTCTACCTGCTGGCGTGCCTGACCAGGCTGGGTGAGGGCTGATGGCTGTCTCCAGGCTGGCCAAGCCCCCCAGGAACTTCCCTTACCCCATTGGGTTGTGGCCAGCCTGGGTGACAGGCTTTCAGGCTGCCCACAGTTCCCATTGACCCAACATCCCAGCAAGGCTGGCTGGACGCAGGTTTCTGGGGTTTGTTTATCTCCTATAATTGATGCTGTTCCTTTAAGGCCTGGGGTTTGTTTATCTCCTATAATTGATGCTGTTTCTTTAAGGCCTGTGGTTTGTTTATCTCCTATAATTGGTGCTGTTCCTTTAAGGCGGCCTACACATGTAACGAACCCTCCTCTCTGCCTCACCTTGCGGCTTCTATAATGACACAATGTTAAACTCTTAGACTCAGGCCCGGCTTCAGCTCCCGAGGATTCTATGATTTACACATTGTTGCAAAATGTTTTCTTCTGTTTTGCTCTGAGGCAGGCTAAGCCAAGCCCTTGCACAGGCAGTTTCCCTTTCGCTCCTGCTGCAACGGACGCTGCTGTTTACTCCGTGAGCGGCGGCCGCCATGTTGGCTGGGCTAATTTGCATACAGTCACTCTGATTGGCTGTTGGGCATCCCAGAGAAATGGTTAATTTTACTATTCTGCTTTTATTAGTTTAGATTCGAAGGCCATACAAAATTATCAAGTTAAAAAATCAGCCTGATATGTTTGACCAAATATTTAATGAACTCACCCTGAATGCCTTGGCAGGACCAGACCAAATGTTGTCACAAGCCTTATGTGGCACTTGAGACATTAACCCATCCCTGCAAGTCTAGAAGGACTCGGAGAATTCAGCAAGCAGTTAATACTCCTGGTTACAGTTTATCGCAGTGAAATGACACAGACTAAAATCACAGTGGGCCCTAGCCGGTTTGGCTCAGTGGATAGAGCGTCGGCCTGTGGACTGAAGGGTCCAGGATTCGATTCTGGTCAAGGGCACATGTCTGGGTTGCTGGCTCAATCCTCAGTAGGGGGAGTGCAGGAGGCAGCCAATCGATGATTCTCTCTCATCATTGATGTTTATCTCTCTCTCTCCCTCTCCCTTCCTCTCTGAAATCAATAAAAATATATTAAAAAATAAAATAAAATCACAGTGGGAAAAGGCACAAAGGTCAGGGTCCTGAAGACACCAGAACAAGATGACAGTTGTCCTCTCTCAGTGGAGTCATGCAGGCTGCGCTTAGCTCTCCTAGCAATGACAGGTGACAACACGTACGAAGTGTTACTAACCAGATGCTCACCAGGCAGAGCCTTGGTGTCTATCGGTTTTATTAGGACTCGATCACAGAGGTGTGTCTGGCTGCCTCTACAGCGGATATTAGTCTCTAGACTCGGCAGAGGTCAAGCTGATACCATGTGGCCCAAGGTGCTCAGGATAAATCCTATTGTTGGCAGAGACTATCTGACTGGCCCAAGGCCTCCAGGTAAAGAGGACACTCTTATCAGGCAGGATATTGCAAGTGCTTAGAGATAACCTCCCAAGAGCGTGGCAACAGCTGAACTTTTCTTCACCAGGTACAGGGTTTTGACAGTCCAGGCTTGCTTAGTCAACACTTTACTGCATAATGAACTACAGTGCTTTTTTTATGCCATGAGAAACTGGTTTTGTATTTTGTTTTTCTAGAAAAGCAATCCTGAAGAACACTGAAGTAATAATTATCTTCTCCTCCCTTGTACACAATCATTTCTTTGTGTCCAACTGTTGGTCGCATTTGCCAAACAGCATGAAACTTATTCCTGTATCAGAAGTACTTGACATCAGTGGGATTTGGAGTTGATTACGAAAAAGAAGTGGCCCCAACGAAGGGCCCACCTGCCTCCATGCCCTCTGCAATGTGACTTTGCAGGTTTTCTTACCAGAAGGTGCAGTCTGTTTCCCCACCTCTTCAGTTGAGGCTGGCCTGATGACTGGCTTTGGACACAATCTTAAAGTCTTAAAGAATCTCCCCCAATATATTTATTAAATTCAAAGAGAAAAACAGTGACTGGACAGTGCAGAAACCCCACAGACATCACTTAAACTAAGTGATCAAGGTTAACATCACAATAACAAGACACATCAACTCTTACACTGTTGATTCGATGCACTGCAAAGGACACGCCAGTTCTGTGGTATTCTTACCAAAGACTTCAATCTCTTGAGAAAACCCCACAACCCAAATTGAGGAACATTCTATAAAGGAGCTGTTAGTACTGAAGATGTCAAGGTCAGGCCGTAGCTAATTTTCTCAGTGGTTAGAGCATCGGCCTGCGGACTGAAGGGTCACACATTCAATTCCGGTCAAGAGCACGTAACCTTGGTTTCAGTCTCTGTACCTGGCCCTGGCTGGGGCACGTGCAGGAGGTAACCAATCAGTGTGTCTCTCTTACATCATTGTTTCTCTCTGTGTGTGTATCTCCTCTTTGCTTCTACTCTCCCTAAAAATCAATGGCAAAAATATTCTCAAGTGGAGATGAACAAAAAAGAAAATGTCAGGGTCAGAAAGACAAGGAAAGCCTGAGGAACTGTCGCATCTGCTGGAGAAGACCATTAAATGCTGTGTGAGGTGTTGGACTAGATCCTGGGCAAAACAAACCACCCCCCAAAAAGGAGGATGTCAGTGGAAAAATAGGTGAAAGCCAATTTGTAGTTTAGTATTGTACCAATTCCCTAACTGTACCAATTAGTTTTTTTTTTAACCAATTCTTTTTTTAAAATATATTTTATGGAATTTTTACAGAGAGGAAGGGAGAGGAATAGAGAGCTAGAAACATCGATTAGAGAGAAACATCAATCAGCTGCCTCCTGTACACCCCCCACTGGGGATGTACCCACAACCAAGGTACATGCCCTTGACTGGAATCGAACCTGGGACCCTTCAGTCCGCAGGCCGAGGCTCTATCCACTGAGCCAAACCAGTCAGGGCTTTTTTACCAATTCTTTAAAACTCTTAAAAAATTATTGTTTTGGAAAGAGAGAGATTTGTTGTTCCACTTTATACCTTCATTGGTTGACTCTTGTATGTGCCCTGACCAGGGATTGAACCCACAACCTAGCTGTATTGGGACAATGTTTCAGACATTGGTGGCCAGGGCCTTCCCAGTTTTTAGTTTTTATATTTGTGCTTAGTTTTTATATTTGTGACATCAACATTAGTGTGAAAACTAAGTGAAGAGTACATAGGAGTCCTCTCTGCTATTTTTGCAATTTTTCTGTAAGTGAAAAATCATTTCGAAATAGTAACTTACAAATAACATGGATACTCACCCTTTATCTGTTACTCATGTAAAAAAGTTGTCCTCTTCTGGCTCTGTGGTTGACTGGATGCATCGCTGCACCTTTCAAAGGCCATTCCTTCTATTGCTCTGTGAGGTGAGTGGCTCTGGATGGTGAGGGAGACTTTAGGATCAGTGAATCCCAAGGTCAGTAATGAATCTCACTACTACATCCCCTTTGTTAAAATGTGAGTCACCTGGCCTGAGGTGATGTTATGTTACTACTGTACCACGTTGATGGATCAAACACTGAGCCTTCAGACAGAGGGGATAGCTGAGGCCGAGGAGGCAGAGCCTGCCCATATGTGTTGTGTTGATTTTAATCAAGAGAAGCTGCTCCTCTTCCCGAGGGGAATGTAAGCAACTTGTTGCCAGGGGCCCTGACTGGCTGGTCTGCCTGGGCAATGGCACCATGTGGGGGATTCAGTGTTGCAGCAGGGGAGACCCACAGCAGTAGCTAGGTCAGTCTTAGTGAGTGGGTGCCCATGCGGGTGGGCCCATTATGAGCCCGTATCCTTACTACCATTATGCCAGCACTGGGGTGGTTATTGAGAGTGTGTGGCCGATGACAACTGGCTGAATCCTGCTTTCCACTTCATTTATTCTCCTGCATGGAAGATGGTCTCTGACATGTCATACATCTGATATAAAGATCTCACTTTGTACCTACTCCTATCGCTCCAACTGCATGCCTCTTCCCAACCTCCTTGACCCGAATTTTCTAATCTTTCCCCTCATAGGCTCCTGGCCAGCAAGCCATTCACCATTGCCCATGGAGCCATATACACTCTTTTGGTGAGCCAGTTTTCTTGCTACAAAAGGGGATGACCAGATATACCTGGAGCTCTGCCAATTGGGAGGATTTCAGGCTTATCCCTAAGTGGGGCTGTACAGCAGCAGGAGTCCATTTGCAGCTTACATCCTCATACTGAGCCAATCCACTCATGAATCAAGTGTGAAATTCCCTCCTTTATCAGCTGGTCATGAACGTTTTCCGCAGGTGGCCACAGGTATGAGCTGAGGAAGAGTTGGCCAGGCAATGGTGGGTGACATGGGGGACTGGGCCACCCACTTATGCAGCTTACGTTGCCCTCTGGCCTGCCTGTGCCCCATTTTGTTTGTTCCTTTTGCCTCTATAATGAATTGTTTTGGACTTGCATGGTCCTTTGATGTCTTAGAGTCCCATTCATCATCTCACCCGGGACCTAGTAGTAGGCCAGGAGCCGTTTTTTGAATAGTGTATAACAGCTCTTTGTTGCAGATGGCATGGCCCTGCTCCAGACCTTAGGGATCTACATTGCGATTCCTTTAGGGTTTGCCACACTCTCTACCTGGCACCTCTTCCCCAAGCATAGACAGCGCTAATACCGTTAGCTACATGTGGCTAATGGCTACCATATTGGGAAGCACAGATGTATCTTTCCATCAGCACAGGAAATTGTATTGGACAGCGTCACAACTAGATCTAACAGTTTATAAGAAATACAAGATTAGAGAAATACATGAATCAATACCACAAGGATGCAACCATCCAAAAATGGAATGTGGGAAATTCTACAGAACAGGTGACCCAGTTCCTTAACAAATAAATGGCATGGAAAAAGGCGGAGAGAGGGAAACTGCTGTTGATTGAGAGATCTATGTGACACATCAAACAAATACATTTAGTGGATTTTCACGGAATCGTGATTTGAACTAGCCAACTATGAAAGAGTTTGTTTTTGTGGTTTTTTTTTTTTTTTTGAGACAAGCCACACATCCGAGAGTGGAGATGTGAATTCATTCCAGTGTGGTTGGGGAGAAGGACCAACGTAGATGTTTGTATTCCTGATTCGTTTGGGAAGAAAAACACTAGGAATAGATTTATCACAATAATGTTAGCTACATGCTCCTTCAAATTTGCTGTGGGAGGAAAACTGAGCTTGAAATACTTTCAAAAGCAGAAGCCACATCACTCTCCAGGAGGGCCCTGGGATCTGCCCAGTGGGAGGCTGGAGATGAAAGGGATGCAACGGTCTTTTCTTTCACTTACCTGGTGAACTGCTGTTTATCCTTAGCCCCCCTCTTCCAGGAAGGCTTCCTGGATTGCCTCACTGCCCTACTCCATCTCATCCCTTGCACTTTTCCTCCTCATAGCCCTGATTTCACCTATTCTATGACAATGGAGCTGAGACTTGCAGGGTGAGAAAGACAAGGGTGTGGCCAAGGCCCTGAGCCTGGCTAGAGCTGGCGGTATGCCGGAAGGAAATATGAACAGGAGACTGGAAGGAGATGGGGTAGATGGAGAGGTAAGCGGGAACTGGCAGGACTTTTAAGACTATGGCAAGCAGCCTACCTTTGTTTGAAGAACTACAGAAGCCCTGCTATTCTGTTTCCCTTTGTGTTAGGCAAGCCTCTCCTTTAAAAGTGCTGATCCTGGCAGACACACCTGGCTCAGCAAGGTCTGGCAGCGCCACCTTAAGGAATGCCACCTTAAGCAGGCTCCACCCTGGGCACAGCCAATGGGCTGGTGCAGCTACCAGCTTAAGCGCCCATACTCCTTTCGCCACTGCCCAGCTATGGCCAATCTGCTACGGGCCACAGCAACCTGGGGGCTGTTCCCCTGGAGGGGTTACTGCTCCAGGATAAAGCAGGTAGGCAGGAAAAGCTCCCTGGAGGGTAGGCTCCCCCCACATGCCACGTCCCACCAGGCTCTGTGCTGCCCCAGCACCATGTGACCTTGAACGGAGGATCCATGGGCTCTCCTGGTGTCCAGCATGGGTGTTGAGTGAGTTGGCAAGGCTCCCCAGTTGTCAAGTGGGGGGTGGGGAATGGAGAGAGGGATGCCAAATGAAAGGTTTGTGGGCTGCAGTTTGTCCCTTTGGGGCGCCCAGATGTATACACACCTTTTGAAAGAGTGACTGGGACGCAAGGACTTGGGTTCTAGGCTAGGCTCTGTCTTTGACTCGCTGGCCTCGATTGTCCATCTGTAAAATGGAAAGAAAGCCCCAGAAAGGCTCTAAGAGCCCTCCGTGTCCCCAGGCAGGGCTGAATGGGGCCGGGGGCAGTGGAGCTTTTTCTTCCTGTCCTTCCTTTCTCAAGCGCTGTCCCTGGCGTGCTTGGAGCAGTGCTGGATGGCCTTAGAGAAGGGACAGAGATGAGTAACCTTTCCAAGTCACTGAGGCAGGACTGGCTACGTTATGGAACCCTGATGACCCTTTTTGTAGAATCTGGTTCTTTTTGTCCAGTGGAGTTTTTCTGAAGTAAAACACTGCCCTGTGGATCTGTTTGGAAAGGGGCATACCTGGAATGGATCTGCTTCTGGTGGGCCCACTGGCAAGGCCCGGGCCTTGGAGGCAGTGTCAGAGGGGCAGGCAGAGGAGGCCAGAGATGCTAGCAGCCCCTCTCCCACTCCAGCTCCCGACCCCCATCTGTCACAGGGGCAGGCCCGTGGCCCCAAGTGTTTCTTCCTTGCAGGGCAAGCTCAGCGAGGACTTTGTGGAGGCTCTGAAGGCAGTTGTGGGGAGCCCCCATGTGTCTACTGCTGCTGCAGTTCTGCAACAACACGGGCACGATGAGTCGATGCACAGGTGTGTGTGGGGTCCCCTCCTTTGTTAGAGCCCCTGGCTGAGAGGGTTCTGGGCTGGCTTTTTCCCCACCCGTTTGTTTTGGGGTACTCTGACATTCTCTCCTCCATACCCCAGTCCCTACAATACCTTGGGGATCCTGAGCAGGACCAGGGAGTCTCATGCCCCCCTAAAATGCTGAGGACCTGGTTCTAGGTGCCGACCTCCCGATGCTGTGGTGTGGCCCCAGAATGTGGAGCAAGTCAGCCAGCTGGCAGCCCTGTGCTACAGCCGAGGCATGCCCATCATCCCCTTTGGCACAGGCACTGGGCTTGAGGGCGGAGTCTGTGCTATGCAGGTATGGTGGCCCCTCTCTGGTCCCACCACACTGGTCACATTTGTGCCCACCACACACACTCAGCTTGGTGGCTCAGGTCCAATCCTCCTCACCTGCCATCTGAGGATCTAGTCTGGCTGCTGGGAGGTCAGCTTCAAGGTGGGGGCCTGGCAGAAAAACTAGGTCAACTAACTCCTGGCACCCCTTCTGCCAGGGTGGTGTCTGCTTCAATCTGACCCACATGGACCGAATCCTGGCGCTGAATCCAGAAGACTTCTCTGTGGTGGTGGAGCCTGGCGTCACCCGCAAAGCACTCAACACCCACCTGCGGGACAGTGGCCTCTGGTTTCCTGTGGGTAGGCTGGGACCCTGAGGGCTCCCTAGAGGCAAGGCTCTTTTGGGGGCTTGCGGGGGGTCCCCTCTGCCCCTGGGTGTCTGCCCCAGGCTGTCTCTTGCCTGCCCTCTCCAGACCCAGGTGCAGACGCCTCTCTCTGCGGCATGGCAGCCACGGGCGCCTCAGGCACCAACACTGTGCGCTATGGCACTATTCGGGACAACGTGTTGAACCTGGAGGTAGTGCTGCCTGGTGGGCAGCTTCTTCACACCGCGGGCCAGGGCCGTCATTTCCGGTGAGCCCCCCCCCCCCCCCCCGCAGAGATTGTCTCTCTCCCCTAGGCGGCCAGGATTCTGAACCTGTCACAAGACAAAGCTGATGGTAGTGGAGTTTGTTCTTGCACAAGGTCTACATCGCCTGTGCCAGGGAACTTATGCCTTGATGGCAGTCTGAGCCGAGGGGGCAACTCCAACCTCGGACTTAGTATCACCCCTGGCAAGGGCCTGGGGACAGTGCCCCAACTTCTAGCCAGAAACCCGTTGTCACGTGGCCTGGGCACTCACCTACCTGTGTGTTCCCGGGGCCCAGGAAGAGCGCAGCTGGCTACAACCTCACCGGGCTCTTTGTGGGCTCAGAGGGAACCCTGGGCCTCATCACAGCCGCCACACTGCGCCTGCACCCTGCCCCCGAGGCCACGGTGGCCGCCACCTGTGCGTTCCCCAGTGTCCAGGCGGCCGTGGATAGCACCGTGCACATCCTGCAGGCTGCGGTACCTGTGGCCCGCATTGGTGAGCTGGGAACTGGGCAGTCCAGGTGGGCTCCTCAGAAGAGGCCCCCTTTGAAGACCAGTCCTCACTTCACCTGCCCTCTCCTCGGTCCCAGAGTTCCTGGATGAGGTCATGATGGACGCCTGCAACAGGCACAGCAAACTGGACTGCTCCGTGGCACCCACGCTCTTCCTCGAGTTCCATGGCTCCGAGCAGGCCCTGGTAGAGCAGGTGCAGCGGACAGGTGCGCTGGGGTGCTGGGAGGCAAGGGCACAGGCTGCCCAGTGTAGGGCCTGGAGTCAATCCTCCCATCCCCTGCAGAGGAGATCACCCAGTCCAATGGAGCCTTCCACTTCTCCTGGGCCAAGGAAGCAGAAGAGCGCAACCGGCTCTGGGCCGCCCGGCACAATGCTTGGTACGCATCCCTGGCTCTGCGGCCGGGCTGCAAGGTGAGCCGGGCTGAGGGGAAGTGGGACCCATGGACCCTTTGCTCAGCCCACTACAAGGTGTCCGGAGCAGCAGGCTAAGCCCACAGCAGGCAGAACTGCCCCCACTTAGCCATTAGAGGGAAAGCAGAGTTGTCTGCCGAACTCTCAGGCGGAGCCTCTGCATTGAGCCAGGCCGTGGGCACAAGGAAGGGAGGTTGGGAAGGACACAGCAAGGGTGAGGAAGCCTTGGCTGGCAGTGTCTGGAGAATACGCCCCAGCCATCATCTTGTACAGGGGAAACTGAGCCATAGAGAGCAGGCAAGCCCCGTAGACATTCACTACTGTGACTCCTTACCACTGGGCAGGCAGGGGTGAGGGGAGAATCTCACAGGCCTGCCCGTTCCAGGGCTATGCCACTGATGTTTGTGTGCCCATCTCCCGGCTGCCAGAGATCCTGGTACAGACCAAGGAGGACCTGAAGGCCTCGGGGCTCACAGGTGCTGCCTGCCCACTGCTGGCATAGGGGGGAGGGGGGAAGTCTGGACTGGGAGCAGCAGCTCGGTCCTCTGGGCCTCCAGGAACCATTGTTGGACACGTGGGTGATGGCAACTTCCACTGCATCCTGCTGGTAGACCCGGAGGATACCGAGGAGCTCCGCAGGGTTGAGGCCTTTGCACACCAGCTGGGCAGGTAATAGCAAAGTCCGAGCCAGGGAGGGAGGGGGAGACTGAGGGGAGCGGGAGGAGCCCCCGCTGATGGTCTCTTCATTACTTCCCAGACGGGCACTGGCACTCCATGGTACATGCACAGGGGAACATGGCATTGGGCTGGGCAAACGGCAGCTGCTGGAGGAGGAGGTAGGAGCCGTGGGCATAGAGACCATGCGGCAACTCAAAGCCACATTGGATCCCCGAGGCCTCATGAACCCAGGCAAGGTGCTGTGAAGGGCTCCGAGCACTTGGCACACAAACCCCAGACCATGGAACATCCTGCCTGGACTCTTCATGCCACAGAATAGCTCTGCCTTTGCCTATTATCTGGAGCTCAAGGCCAGAAGAGGGGAGAGAAGCCTAAAGGCCTGGCCCCTCCCTGGCCCTCTTGCTATCCCAGGAGCCTTTGGTTCAGTAAATGTGTAAGCCGGTGAAGCTGCCTCCTCTCTCTCTTACACATCCTGTCCTGGCTGGGAGTGGTGCTGTGGGTCACCCAAAAGCCCGAGATGACTTCCCTCCACCCAGGCCTCCCCATTGCTGGGAGCCTGGGACGTGAGGAACTCAACACCCTTAGCCCTAATAAACCTGAACCCTATTTGTGGCTGCCTGGAGGTGAGCAGGGAGAACCTGTGAATGGCCTCCTGCTCAGCACCCCGAGGTCGTTTGGACAGTGACACCTGCATCCCTCGTTCCAGACCTGTCCTCTGACTTAGTGCAGCCTGGGGAGGGGATGGTGCTCAGGCTACAGGGGGAGGTCACCTTCAGGAACCCCAGGATCTGAAGACTTACCCAAGGTCAACATCACGTATGACACACTCCCCCACTGAATGCCAACCGGGCCTTAGAACATTCTGTACACGTCCTTTAAGCAGCTGCTACAAATCACTGGAAATGGAAATGAGGTTATTCTCCTTGTACCACACCTCTCCTAGGTATGACTTATTAAACTCCCAAAGTCAGAATCTGTCTACCAGGAGGTATGCCCTGCTTTGGGATCCCAGGCCAGAGCTTCTGTCTGGGGTACCTGACCGCTGTTCCCCCTAAGCCCGCTAGAGGGCGCCTGGCACCATAAACTTTGACACCCCATCAATTGGTAGGGCCCAGCTTTGCTGTCAGGGCCTGCAGCTCTCAGCCCTCGGCCTGAGGGAGGGGGCAGGGGATATTGGCAAGTGCTGTCCTGGAAGCCAATCCCTACTCTCCACCCCCTGCAGGTCCCAGGAGCCTATAGTGTGGGCCCAACTCCCTCATCCCCTGGCTCCTAAGGAAACAGGCTTGGCCAGCCAGGCAGGGGCACCCTCCTTCACACTTCACTCTCTCCCCAAGCCATCTGAGTTCCTCCCCTGCCTCTACCCCTGGACCCCCCTCACCTCTTCCCATCTGCTGTTCAGGCCCTGGGCAGAGTAAGCCCTCTGTGACTCCTCAGTCTATTTGTTCCAGGAACCCTTCCTCTGTGTTAACTAACACTGGGTTGATCCTGGAGTTTGCTCCTCTGTGACCCCCCCTGGCCTGGATGGGAGCAATAGCTGTGTCAAGGGGTGGTGCGGGGCAGGTCTTGTTGGTCCCTCCTCAAACTACCCCATACAGGTTGGCCTCCTGTACTCCATGGAGACACAGCTCATAGACCCCACCTCCCAGGTTTCTCCCTACAGGACAGGGCTCTCTTTCTGATATGCCTCCCACTGCCTGTGGATGCTCAACAAATGGCCATTTCCCCATAATTTTTTTATTAGGAAAAATTCCAAACATACAGAAGAGTTGAAAAAACAAGTACACTGTTCACTGACATACCAGCCACTGAAGATTCAACAAGGAATATTTCTGTCTTATGTGTTGGGTGTATTTTGGAGAAACCCATTTGCAAATTATATATTTCTTGACATCATTCACCTACATAATTCACCATCTGTCTCGTTAGAATAAGGACATTCTTTTATAAACCTCAACAACATTAAATGCTACCAGATGATTTTATACTAGTGAGGTGCTCCTGACCAGGAAGCCCCCAAAGACAGTGGGTGAACCCACCTCCCAGCTCCTGCCCCTCCCTCCCCTCCCCTCCCCTCTCCTCTGAGAGCTGTTTAGATGGTGACAGACATCAGTTTCACCTGGGAAGCCCACACACCCCTGGCCCACCCTCTCCCAGGACCTGGCAATCTAGGTCTGGATTTGGAGGACCCAGTCGTCAGCAGAGGGCTGCAGTGTGCCAGCTGGGAGTGAAAGTCGTCGGGGGTGAGGAGAGGAGTTAGCATCAGCCCCAGGAGCCTGGAATAGCACCTGGTGTGGGCTCTAGCCCTGCCCCACCTGGCTCACAGGATGTTGCCGAAGCTGCCAGGCCTAAGCAGTGGAGATGGGCATACAGCCCTCTGCCTGCGGCCCAGGGGTCAGGCAAGGAGATCTCCTTCAGGGCGAACTTTGCTGGGGGAATTAAATATAGAACAGGGAGACACAGTTGCCAGGCAGAAGCAGGCGGTGCTGTGAATAGAACAATGCTCTTTGTGGTGACGAAGCTACGGGAGAGCCTGCTGTGCATGTGCCAGGGGCTTCTGGGTGAGATTCCCTGACCCTCACGGTGACCTTAGAGTTGCATGACTTTGTCCCTTCACATGCGAGGAATCTCAAGTTTAGATGAGTGAAGTCATTTTCCCAAGATCATTCTGCCAAGTAAAAGAGCCACATGCAGACAGTTTTGAGTCCACATCCTGGCCAACATGGTGATCATTGGTCCTGAGGTCCTGACTCCAAGGCCCAACTCAGACACATACTCTTCTTTCATATTTTTCTGAACATTCCGAGTGCCTGTCCCTTAGCTCACGGGCTTGCAATGCCCTTGCAGAGTAGGTGCTTCAGGAAGTGTCTGATGGAAGTCGGCTGCAGAGCCAGGGCCTGCTGGGGTTAGAGCCCACAGAGGCAACAGCACATGGAGGCCTGAGAGGGGCAGAGGTTGGAGCCGGCTTCCTCCAGAGCGGTCCTTCACAGGCTCTGCAGGGGGCTCTCAATGCTGCTCCGGCAGCCTGTCTGGCACAGGGATAGAGGCCAGTTGTGCAGTGCTATCCACTGCCCGGAGCTTCCCGACCAGCCCAAGTTGTGCCAACTCTTGTGAGCCCCGAGTGGCTCTGGGCTGGCTTAGCCCCCAAACAGGGCCTGTCTCTGGGCCTCAATGAAGCATGCCCATGAATCAGCACTGAGCATGGATTGAGCAGGACGTGGGATGGGGAATGAAGCGTGAAGGGGGCAGGGGGCGGGGCGCTGGAAGAACCTACGTCCTTGTAGCCTCCAGTGGCTGCGAGATCACTGCTCCCGCAGATCTTGCAGAAGTGTTTTGTCACAACCGTTCCACAGGTGATGGCAGATTGATTCCATGATGCTTGAAGGGTTAGTGAACCTCTGGGACTGGGGTCTGATTGCCACGTTCCCTCTACCCAGGCACAACTGCTCTGAAAACCCCATCACACGTGCAGTACCAAGTATTACCCTGAAGGAAGGCTAAGGAGGTGAGGGGGGAGGAAGTGGGAGACAGATGCACAATGCCCATTTCCGAATTGTGTAACAGCACCATTAAAATAAAGTCACACAATGCATCTTTTATTAGACATGATTTTAATACCATATCAAAACATCTTGACTAATGAAGAAAGCTTTGCCCCAACTTCGAACATTTTTTAAAACACTTTATAAGGGTGGTGTTTTTTTTGTATTTTAATATATAAATACAGAAACCTATCTTGCATGGGCTGATGCCACGTGTGAACATCAATGGCTAAAATGTTCTCAAACAGAGTGCCTGAAAACGGGTAGCTGTACATGTTCCTTTAATAAGTCTTCTGTTTAAGTTTTCAGAAAAAAAATCCACAAGGGCCTAAGAGAAATGTTCAGGCATTTTTGCAGGACACTTGTGATTGTGAAGTCCTCTGAACTGACCAGAACCAGGAGGGAAGGAGGAAGAAGAATCAGGAATGAAGGGGGAGGTCTTCCATGGGTTGTGTTTTTGGCAATGAAGTCAAGATCTCAGGGTCCCAAGGGGAGAAAAGTGCAAAACCAAGCCAGGAAAATGGGCAAAGAAAACCAAGGCCGAGCGGTTGTTGATGGCGAGGGCCGAACCGACGGGGTGCTGGGCCAGGAGGACCGAGCGAGCGTCTCTCGCACCATCAGCACTGAACCTGGCTCTGTCCCTTTGTCACTGGGTGGGTTCTAGCCGGGCAGCAGACAGCAATCTGTAAACATCACGGGTGAAAACACCAGTCGACACTAGACTTTTTTTTATGATTTTTTTTTTTGTAAACACGTTAGAGACAGACCCACAATGCCTTTTAAAGGTGAAAAAGAAAATGCCCTTTCCCTCCTAGGATGAGGGGTAAAGGGAAAGAGGGCAGTCGATTCTTTCTTCTCTCAAACTCATGGCTCATCATCCAATTTGGTGTCCTCAGGGAGAAAGGGAGAACCATTCTCTGGAAGTCAGTGCGTAGGGGTGCCCTGTTCCCACTCGTGTCCCCAGCTCAGCTCTGCCCCAGTGTCCGAAGCCTTCTCTCAGGAACAGGGCTGGCTGTCCCTGTGTGGACCACAATATGTAAGTCGTGCTCCCGCTGGGCTGAAGACAGCCTGTGTGTCCGCTGAGGACAGGCTGGGCGCCTGTGGTTCCAGTCCGGGGCCCGAGAAGGCAAATATCATGCCAGGAATTTGAACTCGCACTCCAGCGCCAGGCTCTACTCCCTCTGCCTCACTCTCACCCTCACTGTTTCTTCTCCCCATGTCCTCAGTTTTTCAGGTGAAGGTAAAAAGAGCAAATGCCCCTGATTTATCTGCCATCATCAGTTGTTCTAGAAGTTTACTTGGAATAAATAAAACAAACCTAACACAAAAGAAAAAAAAAAAAAAAAACAAAAACGAGAGAAAGAGGCCCCCAAACTTTTGAACGTGAGAGGAGGTGGAGTCAGGGTTTTGGGTTCCCTGAGGGTTTTGTTTATTTCCCAGGTAAAATAAAGTACCAATCCAGAACTTGGAGGGGACAGGAGAGGATGGTCACCAGTGAAGCAGGGTCCCTTGGGGAGAAAGGGAGAGGTCAGAGCGAAAGGTTCTACAGGGGACGTGTGCACACTGTGGGGAGGAAGGTAGTTGGTGGGCTTGCTGTGGAACCAGGACCTGTGCTGTGTATGGGGGTGGGGGCTGAGTCTGGCCTGGAGGTCTCAATCCATCTGGCAGTGTGCGTGAAGGAGTGGCCTGAAGCGGGAAGCACCAGCAGTGGAATGATGGCTGATGAGTACCACAGGGGACAATGCACCGTCCCACACACTGTCCACAGGGCGACGAGGAGCAAGGACTTGCCCTAGCCACTCAGCAAGCACAGGCAGGTGCAAGCCCAGGGGCTCAAGCTCATGCGGCTTCTCCCACCTGGCACATTCCAAGGGCTCTTCCTGAACCTTCTTCAGGGAGATTCGCCCTAGACGTCTGGAATAGACTGGTCTTTCCTCAAAGAATCAACTGTACTGAGCAGGTGTTGTTGTTTTTTTCATAACCATGCAAGACAGCATCTCCTAGCCTTCCCAGAATGCCCCCACCCTCCAATGCACCACAGAACTACTAACTGGTAAGACGCTCCCCTCCTGGAGGTATGTAAGGGCAACTCAGTCCCCAACCCCAGGCCCCAGAGTGGCCAGATACCAATCCCTGAGCCCAGAGCACCCCAACCACTGGCTCACCTTTGAGAGGAGTCAGCAAGCGAGCCCAGCAGGGTCAGTCCGCAGGGTGTTCTGGACAAGATCTGTTCACTTCAAACCATGAGTCTATGCAGCTGAGGCAGAAAGTGGCAAGGGGAGACCCGTTACTGCTGACAAGGCTGCGCCTTAGGGGGCTCGCTCTGAGGGTCAGATTTCTGAGTAGGGGTTTCCTAAATCTTGCCTGCAAGGACCCCAGGAGAAAATAGGCCTGTCCCCAGATACCCACGTTGTGAAGCAGGAAGAATGTAGAACACCAAGATTGATCTTGGCTCAGCCCGGCAGCCAACCTGGCATGGTGGGCACAGGACTGGGTGCATTTGGATGCTAGAAGGGTGGGCTGTGGCCTTGAGAAGGATCGAGGCCTTACCTGCCTGGACCCAGGCGGTGGCAACAGCTACTATGAGTATGGGAGGAGTGCAGGGCAGCTATATCCCTAAGACTCGAAGGCTGGCCATTACTATGAGCTCTGGGGACCTAAGGGAGCCCTCTCCTGCGTCAAAGGAGCAGCTTTGAGGCTCCCTCTCCAGGGGGTGACTTCTTAGGAAACCCCCAAGCTACCTGGTTGGGTTGGATGTGGTCAGCAGCCAACATCCCAGAGAAGGACAGCCCTCTGGCTTAGTGACACTGCTAAGGAGAGACAGACAATAAACCCTGGTCTCCAGTGTTCATAGAAAGAACTGCCTGAATCAAAAAGGGAACAGAGATTGCCCCAAGACAGCTTTCTGATTTGTAAACTAACATCTGGGTATTTTTGAAGACAGGATCCAGACAGGTAATTTGCATAATTCTCCCCAGAGCCAATGTTTTCCTTCTCTGGTCCTGGTTGGAACCTGGCCAGGAAATTGGAGCACTCCGTGCTGGCCCTGGACTAAGACCCCCTGCTCCAGGCCAACCTTGAGCCTCCCCTGCATCAGCCACATCTGTGAGCCCGCACCACCACTGCCTTGTGGCCAGTGGCCCTATGAGTCAGGCTTTGGAAAAGCCCATGTGTCAGGAAGAAGCTCTGAGGCTCGAGGAGGAGCCAAGAGCAGGTGGTGGCCACAGGCAGCACAGAGCGTCCTCCGTCTTGGGTAGGGAGGTGTCTTCTTTCCAGTTGGAAACAAGAACAAGGCTCATGATGGAGCCTGAGGACAAATCTCGGCCCTTCTAATTATAGCAGCTTCAGTGCCTGGCCCCAAAGGTAGTGGCTATTCCTGCTTCCTGGTCTGGGGACAAGGGGCGGATGCAGGGGCAGCATGCACACCCCTCCATGCTGCCTCTCTCGCACTGACAAGGGGCCTCACTCGAGGAGCAGAGGGGCCCACAGAGGAAGAAAAGACTGGGGAGACAGATAAAGAATCAAATTCCAAAGAAAGGAATCTTTGGCTCTGTGGGGTCCTAAGCACCTCCGACCTGTGGAGTTCCACAGGTCTCCCCATCAGCCAGCAGGGCCGTCGTCAACCCAGAGCAAAATCTCTGGCCATTTGGCTCGGCCCTATACTCAGCACATCTGCCAGCCTCTGTCTCAACCCCACTCACATCCCAGGAGTGGGGTGGGGGGAGGGGGAAGAGTTGTCCCCGAACCAAAGAAAACAGAATGGCTGGTAAAGAGGGTTGCCTTCTCTCTCCGTTGTGGGACCTGGGATGTGGCTGAGCTGACCCTGCCCACTCTCATACCTTTTGTGGTAAATGCACAGGCAGGGCAGCCTGGCTATCGTGTCTCCCTGAAGCAGCTCCTCCAGGCAGATCACACACTCGCCTGCGTCTTTAGTCAGCACGTCATCTGCAGAGAGAAATGGGAGAGTGGAGGAGGGTCAGTCACCAGCAGACAGGTGGCACAAAGCAGGCATGGGTCTAGAACTGGTTGGAACTGCTTGGGTCACCCAACATAGGCAGGGCACTGTGGGGGCCACAAAAGCCCAGGTGGACCTGGACCTGAAGGCCCTCAATGCAGAGATAAGGCATGCATAGCACACGATAACGATGTGAAGACAAAATGGGATTACCTACCAAATAAGTGGCCTGGGGCTAGAGAGTTAGGGGGCCTGGAGAGAGAGAGATGTGTAGCAGAGGCAACGTGAGACAAAGTATTTCCCTGAATAGACTTTCCCTACAGACCAACTGCACCAATTTCTGATTTGAAAAAATATGGTGGTGACTAGCATGGTACAGTAATACAAGGCAAAAAGGAATGGAATGAGCAGGTACTCTCACAAATACTTGTACACACCCGTCCATAGCAGCACTATTCACCAGAGCCAAATGGTGGAAACAAACGTCCACCAACTAATGAATAAACAAAATGGGATGTATCCATGCAATGGAATATTACTCAACCACGAAAAGGAACAAAGAACCAAAGCATGCTACAGTGTGGAAGAACCTCAAAAATATGCTGATATTTTTGAAGAAGCCAGACACAAAGGCCATCTATTATACGATTCATTACATGCAATGTCCAGCACAGGCAAATTCATAGAGACTAAAAGTAGATCAGGGGTCAAAAGCAGGAGGGAATGAGGAGTGACTGTTTAATGCTAAGGGGTATTCTGTTTTCTTTTTTGTGGTAAGAACACTTAATATGAGATCTGCCTTAACATATTTTTAAGTGTACAGTACATTCTTAACTATAGGTACAGTGTTGCACATCTCTACAACTTACTCATCTTGCATAACTGAAACTTTATACCCGTTGAGTAGCAACTGCCATTCCTCTCTCCCCTCAGCCTCTGGCAAGCATCATTCCATTCATGTCCTGGTTCTATGAGGTGGACTATCTTAAATATGACATATAAGTAGAAACACGTAGGAGGGTTCCTTTTGGGGTGATGAAAATGTTTGTAATTAGATAGACATGGGGTTGTCCAATATTGTGAATGTTCTAAATACAACTAAATTGTAAAATTCAATTTTTAAAAGAAGAAAAAAAAAAGACCCCTATCCTTCCCCTGCCCACCCCCCAAAAAAAGAGAAAAAATAAAGAGTGAATGGAAGGAAGTCACTGTACACCATGGGCCCCAGCAAAAGCGAGCAGGACAGGAAGTGTACCACAGCTGAGTCAGCAGTCCTCTACTAGATTTCTACGACATTCTGGGCACTAGTGACTCAGTGAATAAGCCACGAACTCAGGATGTGTGAAGCTCAGTGTCTAGCAGGAGAGGCTGAACGAGAAAACGGAAACGAATAGTACAGCAATTTCTAGGAAGTCTTATGATGCATACAGGCCCAGGTATGAGAGGTATGAAAAATGTCTAACTGGGGTGGGGATTGTTCAGGGAAGGATATTCCAGGTAAAGAGAACAGTATCTGCACACCTAGGACCTGCAGGAGGTTTGCTATGGCAGGTGCAGACTCCTGGCCCCTGGCCCATGGGGTGACCAGGAATTGAACCTGCCGCCTCTTGGTGTGTGGGCTGATGCTCCAAACATCTGGGGTCTAGAAGAGAGATGTGGGTGACAGGTTATACATGAGACATAGAGATCAACTGGGGAGAAAGTTTAGAATGAAACCTAAAGAGAGCAGAATATAAACCGAGGTCAACTTTAATATCCGAAAAGCCGGTGAAAGAGGTGAAATAAGCAAAGGTTACCCAGTTCTCAAAGCCACAGGAGAAAAACTGAGAGGGCAGGCTTTTGGGTGTGAAGAAAGGAGAGCTTAAAACAGGACCAGTTCTCCATTACTAAGATTTTAACTGTTCGTGGACATTGTCCATGAGACATACTGAGATTTCCCGTGTGTGTGTTCACTTCAGCCTCACAATCTTAGGAGCCAGGCAGGCCACATGTGTTGTTCTCACTTTACAAAGATACTGAAGCCAGAAGTCAGACATCTTGCCTAAGTCACAGGTCTCATGAAAGGACGTGAGGGGGGCCCTCTAACTGGTGCCCTTCTCCGCTGCTGTTTGCCTGCGCCCTCTGATTACCTGGGTGTAAAGAGAAACATCTGGGGCCTATAAAAATGAGGATTCCTCGGGGCCTAGAAGTCTATGGTGACTCAAAGCCCCTCACCAGGAAGCCTGAGGGAAAAGCCCAAGATAAAAGCAACTCCATACATCAGTCCCTGTGCACATGAGCCGGGAGAACAGCCACTCTCAGCTTCTTGGCCGCTGGATAATCTGTGGTCATTTTCTCTGTCCGTAAACCCAACGGCTGCCTGAAGGTTGCTGGGATGGGGCTTGGAACTTGACTGCGTGGGGAAGCCAGTGGTGCTCACACCCAGCACAGAACCCAGGGAAGCAGCCTTCTTCCCATGGTGGAAGGCAGGAACATGCCTGAGTGGATCGAGTAAAACTTCCTGTCCCAATCCCTGGGGCCCTGGAAATCAGCGGCCCCCAGATGTTTCTGGGAGCCAAGCAGGAAAGGGGAAATGACTGAAGCGGAAGCTTGGCTATCAACTGATTCATAAAAGACTTCACACTCTCATATGAGAGCTTGCTGCCCACTTGTTGGAGGCACCAAGCAAGGGCACTGAGCCTGGCACAAGTTGAGGCTGCTCTGCAGATGGACTCAAATGCCTCTCGGCATCCCCAGGTCCCGAGGAGAGGCTCAACCAATGCCAGCTGATGAGTACACAGGAACAACGCTGTGCTTTCTGCCTTTCTCTTACCACCAGCCAAACCCCTTCCAAGCATCTTGACATCCTGTGCACGGTCAACGTCATTGCTCTGGAAGTGTGTTTGGCCTGACTGGGGGTGATGCAAAATGGTTCCAATGCCTATCCCTCCAACCAGACCAGGGAACCAAACCAGAATGGTAGGCAAAGTTCTCTAGAGCCAAAATGAGACCCCAGAACTGCTAGTGACAAGGAGAGGGTGGGGGAGCCCAAACAGCTACAGATACATTTCTGCCAGCAGCCAGGAGGGAAGACTGAAGTGCAGCTCACAGCCAGCAGCTAAGTGTGGGACTGTACAATATGTCTTCCCTTGTACCTGATGCCAGGCAAGGCCTTGGTAGGAAGCGAGGTGGGAGCCAGAGGGAGAACCCCAGCAAATGACACAGAGACCAGGCTCCACCCCCTGGCCTCATTTCCAGCGTAGGTGCAGAAAGCCTAGCCTTGCAGCCTCTCAGCATGCAACACGCTGCTGGCCCAGTATCTTGGGGGCCAGAAAGGGTCAGTGCCACCAACGCCAAGACTTGTCAGCTCACCCTGGCTGGTTTGACAGTGGATATAGCATTGACCTGCGGAGTGAAGAGTCCCAGGTTGGAATCCAATCAAGAGCACATGCCTGGGTTGCGGGTTCAATCCCCAGTAGGGGACATGCAGGAGGAGCCAATCAATGATTCTCTCTCATAACGGATGTTTCTATCTCTCTCCCTCTCCCTTCCTCTCTGAAATCAATAATAATAATAAAAAGCCTTGCCAGCTCCATTCCTGCAGAATCTCTGGGCAAAGGGGGGACTTTTAGCAGAGTGAGTTCCCCTACCATCATCCTCACCCCAATACCCCAGGACTATGAGATGTGATCCAATTGTTTTGGCAAGGTGGGCTGCAATGGCAACACCCCAGAGGAGTGAACCACTAAAGCTCAGGTCAGGAGGTTTTGATTTACAGAAGCTCCCACGACCATCCTACTCAGTCCCCTCCTTTGGCCCCCTTCCCACCCACCCAACTCTTCACTCACCCAGCAGCCTGGCCTATCAATCAGAGGCTGCTGGGAGCACCCTTCTCCTTTCCCTCCTGCAGGAGGAACACCAGGCCAGACGCCTCTGCAGCCAGATTCAGCAGCTGCTACAGCATCTAACAACCGCTCCTGGCAACGCCCTACTGGGCGAGGCAAACCCTCAGCCACCACCTGGCTTCCCCAGACCTAAGAAAAGGCACGTCCATTCCAAATACAGGGCCTCAGTAAAGACATGGGCCAGCAGAGCACCACTTGCTCAGGTCTGCTGGCTCAGCTAGAGGTAAACTAGCAGCAGGTATTCCTGCTTTGAAAGGAACCCAATTCCCTCTCCTTTGAACCTTGTGTGACAGTATTTCAAGAGGCCTGAAGTTGGGGGCAATGACCTTTGTCAGATGACAGGAAGGGCAGTCAGGATCTTGAAGGAGCAGGGCATGGGGTCTGCATCCCCAAAGAAAGCTGAGGGGAGCCCCAGCCGGTGTGGCTCGGTTGGTTGAATGTTGTTCCATGCACCGGTTGCCGGTTCATTTCTGGGTCAGGGCACATGCCTGAGTTATTGGCTCGATCCCCAGTAGGGGGCATGCAGGAGGCAGCTGATCAATGTTTCTCTTTCTCTACCTCTCCTTCTCTCTCTCAAAATTAATACAAACATATTTAAAAATTTAAAAAGGCGGAGGAGAATCTCCTGAAGCTGCTCTGAGCACCACCAAGCTCTCCTAATAGCAATCGCAATGGAACCTGCCACACACCAGAATCTCCTAGGGCCAAGAGCCCCTGGCTGGTCCTGGAACCAGGACCTCCTATGCTTTCAGCGGGCAGTCAGTCATCTGTCATGCCTCCCCTCACCTCTGTATCCGACTCTTTTCTGTTCACAACAAAATCAGGTTCCTCATCTTGAGCAATTTGTTAGTCAAAATTTGAGTACATATTCTTTTTTTTAAAATATATTTTATTGATTTTTTACAGAGAGGAAGGGAGAAGGATAAAGAGTTAGAAACATCGATGAGAGAGAAACACTGATCAGCTGCTTCCTGCACACCCTCTACTGGGGATGTGCCAAGATACATGCCCTTGACCGGAATCGAACTCGAGGCCCTTCAGTCCGCAGGCCGACGCTCTATCCACCGAGGCAAACCGGTTAGGGCTGAGTACATATTCTTGAGGGCAAATCCCCCCAGTCTTAGAACCACAAACAGATGTTGGAAAGGGAGAGAAGTTACAAGTCCCATTCAAACTGATGACATTTGCCCACAAAAATGGGTCTCTCCAACTCCTTCCTTATCTCCCAGGAGTCCTGGGTTCCGAGCTGCCCTGGAAGAGGAGCGTGAGAGATGCAATATCAGTGTTCTAGGGTCTGGCGGCCTCCTTGCCTCTCCAGCAGAGGTTAGCACCTGCCCCAGCACAGGTTACAGGTCTTTGCATTTCTCTTGAGCGCTGGGCAAACCAGTTGAACTAGTCTTGTCTTTACTAAAGTGTTTGGTGTGTGTTTTAATCTGGCAGGCGGCTACTGGAGGCCTTCCAACCTACTGCTCAGGCCAACCCTCATAATAAGAAAAATACTACTTTCTGTCTGCCTCATTTAGGAGGTTTCTACTTTTTTTTCCCCTTTGGTGGTTAACTAAATTTCATCTTTTATAACCACTGTAAATTTTCTTGAAAAATCCCCAACTAGTGCCAGCAATTACAGAAAGTGTATGTGTGTGTGTAGAGGGGAGACCTCCAGCGCAGTGAGCAGGAGTTCTAGTGAATCTTCCTAAGAAAACAACATTTCTCTCTATAACTAACTGGGAAAGTCTCATCCTGCCCCCTTTCCAGAGATTCTGAGGGTTATATACTTCAGACTGTTTAAGTCTCCTCACTTTTTAAAAAAATATATTTTATTGATTTTTTAAAAGTATATTTTATTGATTCTTAACAGAGAGGAAAGGCGAGAGACAGAGAATTAGAAACATCAATAAAAGAGAAACATCGATCAGTTGCCTCCTGCACACCCCCCAAGGTACAATGCCCTTGACCAGAATCGAACCTGGGACCCTTCAGTCCGCAGGCCGACACTTTATCCACTGAGCCAAACCTGTCAGGGCTATTTTATTTATTTTTTACAGAGAGGAAGGGAGAGAGTTAGAGAGCTAGAAACATCGATGAGAGAGAAACATCGATCAGCTACCTCCTGCACACCTCCCACTGGGGATGTGCCCACACCCAAGTACATGCCCTTGACTGGATCGAATCTGGGACCTTTCAGTCCGCACGCAGGCTGACGCTCTATCCACTGAGCCAAATTGGTTAGGGCTCTTCACTTTTTTTTAATGAGAAAAGATAAAGTGAAGCTGGGAGGTTGGTATGATAAGAAATTCTGGGTAAGATATGTTACTGGCAAAACCAAAATAAATATCTAGAGGTTCTGCCTGGGGCTTTGGCCTGTGGGCCCTGAAAGGCCCATGCTTTATCTGAACAAGAACAGGACCTAGGCCAGCCTTGGAGACTCCCACTGCATGTACAAACCCCAGGTGGCCAATGCCCTCTTACCTGGAAGGTCTAGGTGTCTTCAGAAAGGAAAGACAATATGAGGAAGCCTCCTTCCACACTAACAGTGCACACAGAGGGGCCAAAGCACTGTTTCTGAAGCACCTTCATCACCTTTATGACCAATTCCACTGATAGGACCCATGCAACATGCCCTCTCTTTGCCTCTCGTGGTAAAGCACTGGCTTTTGCAAAGAAGATTCTTGAGCTTAAAGCTTCTAACACACGCGCGCGCGCACACACACACACACACACAGGAAAAAATGGGGACAGCCATAGTGATATTCTCAGGCAGGCCGGCCAACCTCCTTGTTCTCTAAGGGGACTTGGACTCTGAGTGCGGCTTCTGTGGGTGACCTGTGCTCAGACCACATGGGGCTGCCAAGCCTGCTCTCCTTTGGAGGTGAAGGTGAAGGAAAGGAGACCCTTCCCCATGGCTGTGGCAGAGAGGAGACCAATGGGCAGCACGGCAGTTCTCCAAGATAGAGCCCAAGCCCCTCCTCTTCCTCATTCTCCAAACAGGACCAGCGGTACCCCGTTCTCAGGTGGCCTCAAGAGCACTCTGTCCTCCACAGCTGCCTTTGCGAAGTCGTTCTTAATGACACCAAGAGCCTAGCCCTCTCGCGTGAGCCCACTGAGGCTGCTTTGTGTTCTTATGACACAGGCAGTGTCTACAGAGATCTCTTCCCAGCAACCCACAGGACAAAAAGCGGTCTTCATGGGGCTCTGTGCAGTGTGGAAAATAAGCCAACACAGTTTCTGAGGCCATAGCTGGGGAGAAGACTCCTCTCTCCGCCGTGGTCCCAGGCAGAGACAAGGAAAAGGACAAAGAGGAGCTAGAGCAGCCTCCAAGGGACGCACACTGACAAGTCCACCGTGAAGCCCAGAGTGCGCGTGACAATTGATTCAGACACTGCAGCCGTCACCCTTAGGGGCAGGGAAAGGCTGTCCACTGGGGAGAAGAAGGGCTTCCTGGACACCAGGAAAATATGAAGGGGCTAGAGATAGGGCCAGAACCTCCTGAGGCTGGGCCTCCTACCAGACTGTGGATAGCTGAGACAGCAAGTAACCATTCTGCACACATGCACCCAGAGCCTTTGAGCAAATAAAGAAGAGACGAGAACATTAGGATGTGTTTTCAGGAGAAGTGAGTGGGTTAGATTTGTCAGGTTCATTTCACAGGAAAAATCTGGAATCACCAGGCTCCCTGGGCTAATGCTGGGTGGAGGAAGGAGGGTATGGGGATCTGAGGAGGCAGGAGCACAAGGACATGTCTGTAAAGAGTCTACCCAGGAGGATGGGGCAAAGCAATCCAGGCTCTCACCTCCTGTCCAGTCCTCAGATTCCCTGAGAGGTCACAGAACTCTTTTCCTAAGCACTGCTGTGACTTTAATCCCAGAAGGCGGGCCCAGTGCCAGGGCCGGGGTGTGTCCCACTCAGATCCAGTGCCTGTTCTTGTAGAGAACACAGTTCTCTGATGGACATGGTTGAAAGACCAAACTAAGCACCTAAGAATGGAAAACCACTAACTGGCTGGTATGGCTCAGGGGTTGAGCATAGACCCATGAACCAGGCAATCAAGGTTCGATCCCTGATCAGGGCACATGCCCAGGTTACAACTCGATCCTCAGTAGGGGGGCGTGCAGGAGACAGTCAATCAATGATTCTCTGACATCATTGATGTTTCTATATCTCTCTCCCTCTCTCTTTCTCTCTAAAATGAATTTTTTTAAAAAAAGAAAAAAGAAAAAAGAATGGAAAACCAGAGAGTCACTAGCAGCACTGAACAGAAGTCAGTCCACTTCACAAAATGACGAAAAGAAACCTAGGATGGTCTCACCTCTTTCAGGGCTGCTGTAACTTCCTGAGCACTGACCATGTGCCAGGCTACGCTGAAGAGTTTTATATGTAACTAGAGGCCTGGGGCACGAATTAGTGCACGGTGGGGTCTGGCCCACCCCATCAGGCTGATCGGGCTAGGGATGGGAGGGCGAGGATGGTTGGCCAGTTGGCCCCACCCTCTGGTCAAACTCCTGGTTGAACTCTCAGTTGAGGGGACAATTTGCATTTTAGCCTTTTATGATTTAGGATATTTTACTTTATCCTGACAAAAATCCTATTGATGTCCCTATTTTATGGACCAGAAAACCTAGGCTCTGCTAAAATGAGCATCTTGTCTAGGATAATGGTCAGTGGTTGTGGCAGGCTTTGAACTCAGATCAGCCAGGCTCCTAATCCTTATCTATGGCACACCAGGCAGATGCTGACACTTGTTTCGTCCACAGAGATGCCACTTAGGGGGATGTGGGTTTCATGGAATTCCTGGCCCAGTTTCCTACCCGTGTATTCACTGCTCAGCTCTGAGGCAGGCTCCACAGTAGGAGTGACCAGGTGGCAGCTCAATGTTTTTATTCCCTAAGAGTATCCACATCTTGCACCCATTCTGCCATGCAGAATCAGGGCTTAAGCACTCCATCAAACCACTGACACAAACTCTCCGTCCCCCAAGGAGAGGTCACACACTCTGCTGTCAGGTGTGAGAATGAGCAGAGGTCCAAGAAACCAAGGGGTTGGAAGAAAGGGAATAAGTGACCCAAGAGACTTCCTGGTACCATAGACCTGATCCCTGGTCTTTCCTTCCTTGTCCCACTGCTCTTCGTCTCTGACTGGCGCAGCAAGACTTTCTGACCGTCAGGTGTCCCCTGACTAATCCTGCTGGAAGGTGGGTGGAAATGCTGCCCAGAGGCACGTGAGGTTGGGAAGACCTCACTCAGAAGTTCCCAGCCAGGCACTTACCATTGTAGGAGAGGCGAGGTTTGCTCAGACACATTATAAAGTGCATTTCCATCTCATCAGAAGCCACAGACTTGGAGCAAATGGGGCACTTGAAACCTGGAAAAGAGGAAAACAGGATGAAATGTTTTCTCTAAACCGAGTATATTCATTATAAATGTAGATACTCTTAAATGACTATGGCCATGTGGGGCCAGAGTTGACATGGAGAATTCAAATCTAGATATATCCTAGACTTGATTTCTCCTTCATTAAATCACTCAAAATTTTGTTATTTTATCGCAGCCCCCGACTCCCATTTTTTACTAGTGCTCTCCCAGTCATATGCTCCTCACTGAAGTTTATCAGAAGTCACTGTCTGCTAATTTGAGTTTTATTTTCTTTCAGACCCCTTCCTAAGGGGATCTAAGGGGCAATGGGAATAGACAGGCACAAATAATCTGTCTTTGAACAACAAAGCATTGAACACCCTTCCACTTCATAGCCCTTGAACCACGTGGTTGGGTGCCCTGTGGGAGGAATTCCTACTGTCATCAGCATCTCCATCCCTCACTCAGAGCACCTTTGCCTCCCTGGGCTAAGGCAGCTGTCCTCTGAGTGTGCCTTGGCCATATGCCACTGAGAACAACAGCTGTTTCACAACACTAGGCAAACCCAGAGTTCTATTCCCAAGTGTGGACTGTTTATACACCCAAGGGGTTTCATCAGAATTCTATCAGTATTGGAGATTTCAGTTGAGAATCTTCTGAGATGAACTTCATGAACCAAACATAGTTCCTTGACTTATTTTTTTATAAACTTTTTGTTGTTAATGCTCACCCAAGGAGAGTGAAAGGGGGGTGTGTGAGGGAGGGAAGGGGAGGGGGAGGGGGAAGGAGAGAGAAAGAGAGAGAGAGAGAGAGAGAGAGAGAGAGAGAGAGAGAGAGAGAGAGAGAGAAACATCAATGCATCAATGTGAGAGACATATAGATTGGTTGCCTCCCACATGCACCCGACCAGGTCTGGGGATCAAACCTGCAATCCAAGGGATGTGCTCTTGACTAGGCATCGAACCTGAGACACTTCAGTACTCGGGCCAACACTCAACCACTGAGCATTGCCAGGGCTATTTTTATAAACACCAATAAACTACTTCCAATTTCCCCCATTTTACTTTTATTGAAATTATTTTCAATGGATTTTTCCCCATTCTACCAAAAGATCCAATACTATTAAGAAGCTATATTTGGCTCTTCTATTAATTTTCAATCAGAATGTTCCATGCACAATTTTACTAGATGCTGGTAATATCTATCAGTGACATTTCTTATGAAATAGATAAAAAGGCTGGGAGTTTGTATGGACTGTTAGCTGCGCCAGGACAGGACAATTCCACACCTTCACCAATGTCTTTCCTCTCCACATGGCCTTACTCAGGAATCCTTGGACCTGCCCTCATGCCTGTTCCCTGCAAATAAACCTATATTTATATCCAATAGCATTCCACAGAATGACCAGCCACTAGAAGATTGTCCCATTTTCTTCAGAGGTTGGCTCACCTTCTTTTCTGACTCAAAATACCAATCTTGCGACAATCTACAGGATATGTCTACTTTAAACTCGCTAAGTAAGCACTCTGTCTGCAGGCTGAGGGCCCAGGGCTGTGAGCAGGCCAGGACGGATGCAGTGAGCCCTGGACCGGGCCCTGACATAGTCACTGGTAGATGTGAAAGTGATTTGTTACTAATAAAAAACCTTACACCTCACACATTCTTCACTTTCCTGATAACTCAGAACAGAGTCATGGTTATTGCAATCACAGCATTAGCCAATCCCTAAATCCCAATGGGATTCATCAAGTGCAGGAAAGGAGAAGAGTTAGAGCTAAAGGGCTGGGAAGCAGCCACCCAACAAGAATGTCTATAAGGGAACGTCACCGATCATTTATGTCCCAGAAAAAACCAAGTTGTACAGATAAAGAGAGAGGCCCCAGCCACACCATCAGGTCAAACTGAGGGAGCAGGGTTTAGACTAGAATCAGATTCTTAGCTCTCGATCTAAGTCCTTTCCATCAGAAGAAAGTTGTTCACAAATGTGATTCATAATAAATATGTGTTTGGTCTTTGTCCCGTTTCTGGCACAGAGCACCCCAAACCCTTGAGATTTCCTAACATCCTAAGACCAATAATATCTGTTCTGTTGTCATCTGTTTCTGAAATAACTCCAGAGCCATGAGGTGAAAGGAGTGTCTTATTACTCATAACAATCCCTTTTCAACCACATCAGAGTTTATGTGACTGAGGCGGCTTTTGGAAAGTCCCTTGGTAAATTAAGGCTAGGCACTGGCTGCCAGAGGAACCCTCAGCTGATGAGAGGGTTGGAACTTTGAGTCCCACCCCCCAACCTCCCACTTACGTAATAGACTTTGAGGAGGGGAGAGGGCTAGAGATTGAGCTCAACCACCAATGGCCAATGAGTTAATCAACTAAGCGCATGTAATGAGGGCTCCACAGAAACCCAAAAGGACAGGGATCAGAGAGCTTTTCAGGTTGAACACGGAGAGATTCAGGGAGAGGGGTGCCCCTGAAGAAGGCATGAAAGCTCTGGGCCCTTTCCCCATACCATGTCCTATATATCACTTACCCTGGCTATTCCTGAGTTATAAAATAGATGCTTTTATAATAAACTGGTAGTCTAGTAATGAAATGTTTCTCTGAGTTATGTAAGCTGCTCTAACACATGGCATGAAAGCGAGAAGGGGATTGTGGGAACCTCTGATTGACAGTCAGTTGGTCAGAAGCACAGATGACAACCTGGACTTGCAATTGGTGTTTGAAAGGAGGAGTGGAGGAGGCAGTGTTATGGGACTGAGCCCTTAACTTGAGGGATCTGATGCTATCTCCAGGTAGGTAGTTTCAGAATGGAGTTAATTACTAGGTGGTGCTGTGAAGACATACCTCAGAACAGGGTTTTAAGAAAGAGCTGGATTGGGAGGACATGCCACTATAGTAGGAAGAGACCTACATTCCAGCAAAAGCATGGCTGGGGCCACTTGGATCACTATCTCTGGATGGGAGGAAGGAGGTGGGGCGGAGGGAAGGGGTAAGACTCAAGACATAACTCGAAGGCTACTACGTACGTGGGAAATGCCAAGGTGCCCTGGGCTTTCTGGCCTGAAAACCTTGGCAATAATCTATCCTCCTTGGACCTCAGTTTCCTAAAATGAAAAATAGTCATTTACCTTCCTCTTGCCAGAAGCCAACAAAATAAAAAACCTGAAAGCACACTAAAAAGCAGCTAATCAAATGTATGTGGTAGCCCCATCATCACACATGGCAGCCCTTGACAAGGGGGAAGGAACAGGAGGACTGGGGGAAGGGTCTGGGGGCCGAGAGATAGGGTGATGGAGCATAGGGTGCATAGGCTGAGATCATGCAGTGTGCGAGGGGGTGGCCAGTTTGCTTGCTAATTCTAATTCCTTTAAACTTCCAGAGCACCTTGTATGGCACTTTCCTACAGCCAATGTGGACTACGGTCCCTGTTAACCTCTACAGCACCCACTCTTGCACCTAACAACAGGTCATGTTTACTGAGTCATTACTATGGGCAACCACTGTGCTTTACGCATCTTCTCATTGACACAGTATGAGTATGTTAACTAACATTAACTCTATTTTGCAGAAGAGGACATCAAGGAAAGTCACTTGCCCAAGACAACCAGAGCTGGCACGCAACACCCAGGAAGTCTGACAGCCAGTGTGCACCTCCTCGCCAAGCTGTGTGACTAGCAGAGGAGTTACATAGCAGAAACAACCTAAATGCTACAGGCACCAGTATTACTAAATACTAATTTCAAATCTCCCCTGTAGTCCCAATTTCTCCTGAAGTACCCACAGTCCTGGATAATTCCATAAACTAAAACAATGAAAAAAAATTTTTTTCCTGGGGAATTCTGCTAATATGGAAGGGCAGAGTTCTGCTTTCCACTCGGCCCTGGAGCCTACAGCACTGGCTGTTAAGATGCTGAGTTTGCAGATTACCTTTTAAATGGAAATTAAAAGGCAACAGGTAAGAGAAATGGAAAACTTTGGAGAGCTAAAGGAAAAAATTAATGTCTTTCCCACCTTCTTTCCTGAAAGGTCATTGGTGATCAGGATGGATTCTATCCCACTACTGCCCCTATCTTTTCTCATAATTGTCCCGTCACGATTCAACACCAACAGCCCTACAGGATGATAAATTCTGTGATCTTCATGAGCTATCTAAAGGTTAAGATGTCTAGGAAATGTTGATACCATTTTTAAAATCAGTCCTGCAAAGTTGTCCAATGGACATGATTTTGTTCAATTTCATGAGACCTTCATCAGCACTCAGGAAGCAGATAGGAGGTGCCTGGTTTTTCCTCATGAGAAAGCAACAGGTGGAGCCCCAGGAGACCCCGTAATTGCATCTGAGACTAGACCCTGCCCATTGCCCTGGAAGCCAGGTGAACAGACAGCAAGTGCACCAGCTGCCTTCCTCTCTTCCATCTAATTGACTTTCAGAGGCAGTGCCCTGCACATGTTGTGTCTTTACAATTTGCCACCGACAAAGTGACGGGAGTGAACCTAGAGACCACCTCAAGGTTATACAATCAGAAAAGCCGAGGACAGTTTGATCAGCCAGAAGAACCCAGCTGCTTCCTGTCTTTCAACAGTGTCCTGTCTAAGTGGGGAATCCTCAGCAGGACCAGAGACCAGGGAACAGAGGTGACAAACCTGTATTCACCACTCAGTGCAGGGACTTGACCCCTTTTTACTGCCAGGACAGTGGCAACTAGCTCAAGTTATAACTCTCCCAATCCTCTTGAACATTTCTCTTGCAATAAAAAGTAGAAGTTCTTGTGCTCCCGGGACCATTTACTTCTCATTCTGCAAAACTGCAACCTTCCCCTTTAAGACCTGATTTCTCGGACCTGTGCTCTGCATGTTGCCCCAGTTCCCTCCCTGACCCTCCCTCTCTGCTGATGCGCTATTTTAACGCTGTCCCAGTTCTCCATGTCTCTGGGATCACCTAAACAGAGAAGAGTCAAAAGAAGCAACCAGGGAATATAAAGACATGCCATCCAGGCAGGACCTCTTGTGGTGGTGGTGGTGGTGGTGGTGGTGGGGGGGGGGGGGGGGATGGGGACTCCTCTCACCTAGGGGATCAGAGAGCCCTACCCCCCAACAATGTGTCCCTACTGTCCAGTTCCTGGTTTCCAGCTTGGATCTGTCCCTCTCACATCCTGGTGGTGCTTCATAAAATGAGACATGACTAAATGAATTTGATCCAGTGGGACTTACTGCAAATGTTAGAGCAAGAAGTAACACACGATGACTTTTTTACTGCAGAGATGTGTCCCCAAGAGCAGAGGTATCCATTCCCCTCCCCTATCCCTCTGGAAATCACAGTCTATGATTTGCTGAGGTGTGGGTTGGTCTCTCTTGGAGAACAGTCTGGACTAGGGAAAGGCCCAAGAATTCTGGCTTCTGTCCCTGGACTCAACCTCCAGACTTCTTTCTGCTCCAGGGCCTGGGGCTCACCTGTTACCATCAGTTCTCCTGGTTCTCAAGCCTTCAGACTAGGACTGGGACTAATGGCTTCTCCTGCGATTTCTGGCAGATTATGAGACTTCTCAGCTTCCTTGATTATATGAGCCAATTCCTTATTCATTCTCTCTCTCTCTCTCTCTCTCTCTCTCTCTCTCTCTCTCTCTCTCTCTTCACACCATGGTTCTGTTTCTCTGGAGAGCCCTAAAACACTTGTTTATTAAAATGCCAAATAATAAAAATGTAAATGACTTACAACATCAAATGTTGGTGAGAATGTAGAGAAACTGGAACTTCCACTTTGTTGGACGAAGTACAAAATGACACAGTCACTTTGGGAAAAGATTTACTAGTTCCTTATAAAAATATATACCTAACCTAACCCAAGCAATTCCTCATCTAAATATTTACCCCAAAGAAATAAAAACATATGTCCATAAACAGATATGTATAAGAATGTCCAACACAGCTTTATTTGTAACAGGCAAAAACTGGAACAACCCAACTGTCCATCAACAGAATGGATAAACAAACTGTGGTATAACCATGGAATGCAATAGAACACTACTTAGCAATAAAAAGCAACAAAGCACTGATACATGTAACAACATCCATGACTATTAAGAACATGCTGCCCAGCCGGCACAGCTCAGTGATTGAACGTCGACCCATGCACCAGCTGGTCACGCTTAAATTCCTGGTCAGGGCACATGCCCGGATTGCGGGCTAGATCACCAGCTGGGGGCAGCCGATTGATGATTCTCTCTCATATTTATGTGTCTATTTCTCCCTCTCCTTCCTTCTTATTGAAATCAATTAAAACATATATTTTTAAAAGGACATGCTAATGAAGGACACAAAAGAGCACATATTATGATTCCAATTATATGAAGTTCTAGAATAGGGAACTCTAACCTATGGTGGAAAAAAATCAGAACAATGGCTGTCTTTATGAGGTAGGCACTGGGGCAGAGACAGACTGAAAAGGGGATTAGAAAAATTTCTGGGGTGATGAAAATGTTCTACATCACCAAGAGGATTTGGGTTACATATAGGCATGCATCTGTCAAAATTCAATGAATGTACTATCAATATTTGAGATTTCAATGTTTGTATATTGTACCTCAACCAGAAAAAAAAAAAAGCGTAAGCAAATATGAACTGTGGTTAATGACAAACATGATGAAACGTTTAGATGGTGTGCTGATTACTGTATTAAAAATGAAATGCATCGAGAAACAAGATGGCGGCATAGGGTAGACACCGTATATGCAGCTGTGAACAACTATTTCAGAAAAACCACGAAAAGAACACACGGACACCACTCGCACCCACAGGACGGCTGGCTGAGTGAAAATCCTACAACCAGAGAAGAGTCTGAGACTCAGAGCAGCAGCGGAAGCAAAGTACAGAGGTACGGAGGCGCGCGC
>PVJC01016666.1:0-33326 GCA_004026665.1 Murina feae | reverse complement strand
GCGCCTCCGTACCTCTGTACTTTGCTTCCGCTGCTGCTCTGAGTCTCAGACTCTTCTCTGGTTGTAGGATTTTCACTCAGCCAGCCGTCCTGTGGGTGCGAGTGGTGTCCGTGTGTTCTTTTCGTGGTTTTTCTGAAATAGTTGTTCACAGCTGCATATACGGTGTCTACCCTATGCCGCCATCTTGTTTCTCCTCAGCATTAAAATATCTTAAACATTTGAGTTCATAATGACATTTATTTACAAATCACATTAGTTACCTTTTAATTTTGATTCCATTTTCCAAAGAATAATTTTCCATTAAAATCATTAAATTCATGTTTCCTGTATCATTCACTCTAAATCTAATCTGCTCTCAAAGATTGAATTATCACATTAGGCTAAGATACTCTTACTTAATTGTTATTTAATGAAAGAAATAATGTCTATTAATAAACAAAAAATATGGAATATGATAGATGGGTGAAGGCAAAGTTCCTTTGTGATCCAAGCAATAAATATCAAAATGAATTAGTCTGATTCTAAATATTATTTCTGTTGGAAGCAAATGTTTGAAAAATAATTCTATATCCTTCTAAAACTGTAATGTACAGAAGTGTACATTGAAAATTTCCAGCATCTTGTCCATGTGATTGGATCCAATAAGATAAATGACATTCATTTGATCTCCACCATAGCAGTAACTATAGTCTAACATTATTTTGTGCTTTGGTTATTTATATATCAACTAGAGGTCCGATGCATGAAATTAGTGCATTTGGGGGTCCTCAGCTCAGCCTGTGCCCTCTCACAGTCCTGGAGCCCTCAGGGAATGTCCCACTGACGGCTTAGGTCCACTCCCCTTGTGGGGGGTGCAGGCCTAAGCAGGCAGTTGGGACATCCTTAGCTGTGAGCCCAGGCTCATTGCCAGCGGTGAGCCAGGCTTCTGGCTGAGCAGCACTCCCCCTGTGGGAACGCACTGATCACCAGAGGGCAGCTCCTGCATTGAGCATCTGTCCCCTGGTGGTCAGTGTGTGTCATAGAGATTGGTAATTCCACCATTCGATTTGCATGTTAGCCTTTTATTATATAGGATCTCTCTCCCTACCTGCATAGAATATTAACTCTAGGAGGGCAGAAATGAAGTCTGTTGTTGTTTTCCCGTTTTATTTGTATCACCTACTAGAGCACCTTTCTCATAACTCTTAATAATTAATTGAAGGATAAGAATGCATGACTGATGAATAACTTTGAACTGAAGAAAAAGTCCTTTTGGAGGACTTTCACTTTATTGCTAGCAACTGTAGAGATACTGATGAAGCTAAGTTGGAACGCTTGAAACTTGGTTTTTAATTCTTGATCACTTTTATCAAGTGAACTGATAAAAAAAATTACATCCATTTAAATCTCACATGCTATCTGTGCTTATAACAACACTAAGGGCCTGGTGCACAAAAATTTGTGCACTCGGGGGGGTCCCTCAGCCCAGCCTGTGCCCTCTTGCAGTCTGGGACCCCTCAGGGGATGTCCACCTGCTGGCTTGCCTGGCCAGCCTGGGTGAGGGGCTGATGGCTGTTTGCAGGCTGGCCAAGCCCCCCAGTGGGAACCCTCACCCCATGGGGGTGTGGCCAGCCTGAGTGAGGTGCTGAAGGCCATTTTCAGGCTGCCCACAGCTCCCATTAACCCAATGTCCCAGCGAGGCTGGCTGGAATCAGGTTTCTGGGGTTTATTTATCTTCTATAATTGAAACTTTGTGGCCTGGAGCAAAGGCCTAGTCAGGCAACAAAGCCTCCTGTTTGCTTCAGCTCTGTGGCTTCTATAATTGAAACATTGTTGCCTTGAGCAGAGGCCTGGCCAGCCTAGGCAGGCAGTTTCAATTCCATCACTGGTGCAACGAAAGCCTCCTATTTGCTCTAGCTCCATGGCTGCTGGCTGCCATCTTGGCTGGGTTAATTTGCATACAGCCACTCTGATTGGCTGGTGGGCATGGTTTGGCTCGTGGGCATGGCTTAGGGTCTCAGAGTGATACATATTACTCTTTTATTAGATTAGATTTAATCAGGATAGAGTGAAAGACTGGATGTTACATTAAACCATTTTATGAGTTATGATTATTTGTTTAGCTTCATTTTCATATTGGTACCCCATTTTGCCTAAGCTAGCCACTGGGTTTTAGTAAAGTGGGCTACCAATATGAAAATGAAACTAAACAAAACAAAAATCAAACAAACAAAAATTCTTATTGGGATTTTTATTGGAATGCATTAAATTTATAGACCAGTTTGAGGAAAGCCAACATACTGACTATATTGAAACTTTTATCTACAAAAATGTGTTATCTACTTAGAGATCTTTAAATTTCAATAATTTTTTATATTTGTAATGGTATTGCACATCTTTTGTTAGATTTACTTCTAGTTTTGTGCCTACACATACATGCTCACATACAAATATGTATTAGCATTTAAGTAATATTATTTAAAAGTTATATATCCTAGACCAGCTGATTTGGCTCAATGACTTGAGTATCGGCTCATGAACCAGGTCATGGTTTGATTCCCACTTAGGACACATGCTCGGATTGCAGTCTCCAGTAGGGGGCGTGCCAATAGATGTTTCTCTAAAATAATATTTTTTTAAAAATTATATATCCTAGTGATCACTTGCTGTTTACATGAAAATTAAATAAAACAATGTACATTGATTCCGACTACACGCTCATAACATACAAGCCAAGGTTCCAGCCAACAGCCAGCACCAACATCCAGACATGTGAGTGAAGAAACCATCTATAGAAATAAATTCTCTCCCTCTCGGCCATTTGAGTTTTCCCAGAAGAAGCCCCAGACATCACAAAGCAAAGAAATCTATCCCTTACTGAATTGCCAATACAAAGAATTTGGAAGAATAAGGTGGTTATTATATTTCAAACCACTTTATTTGGTATGGTTCACTACACAGCAATAGTAAGTGCAACAGGGGTTTAACTAAATCTTTCTGTGAGCTCCACTAATTGGGGAGTAGAGCCTTATTTCTAAATCCCACTGCAAAATGAATCATGTCATAGCAAGACTATGGAGAACACTAGTATCGAAATCCCAGCCTCCTAGTCAAGGTTCAGAGGACTCATTTGTTCTCAGATTGATACATAATTCAGAATCAGGGCTTCCCACTGGGGTTAGTTAGGTCATCTTTGTGGATCTATATGTTTCTAATCAAGGTCATAACACCTTTCCATCTACTCTGAAGTACAAGATCAAGGGAGCCCACAGAAAAGACAGCCATGCCCACTGCATCTCTGAAGAACTGACACAAACTTCAGACTGAACCAGCTTGTGCTTTAGCTTTATTTTGTGTTTTCTGAAAACATGCTTTTCTCAGCTGTTTTTGTAAATGTTTTTAGCCAGGACAACTTGAAAAAGAAATGCACATGGGGCGAGGGGAGAGGCTGTTAAAAACATCCATTGTGCTGAATAATTAATTGCTCTCCAAAATACAATTTCGCTGATACAAGCTGAACTGAACGCAAACCCTCTATGGTCTTCCATGGTCTCATGGTGACTGCTCCTTTTGGGCCCCGAAAGCAGCATTTCTCCAACTTTCTTCTCTGACTGCAACAGGGAGGAAAGCATCCACAAGGCTCCCCATGTTTTCCTGTCAAATGAGACTACCCCCGCCCCACCCAGGAAATTCAGAAGATTTTCTTTAGTGTTGTTTCTTACTTCCAACATGAGTCCGTCACTCAACTATAAAAGCCCAGATCCTCATAAGAAATGATTGTGTGCTAAGAAAGACATTATTTGACTGTAAAAAAAAATCTAAAATTGCTGAGAATAGTATGGAAGGGAGCCAAACATATCCTTTGAGGGCAAATGTCTTTTTCATCATTTCCTGAAATGGCTTGTTTTCACTTTGGAAGGAAGATGCAAGCGTTTCAGCTTCACAGTTTCAGGGACTTTACCCTGGAGGCAAAAATTCTAGCTGTCAGAATCCCAAGAGAGTAGCACTAATCAAAAGACCTCTCCTTGGGCATCCACGTGTCAGGAAAGACCACCACTGCCTTTGCAGCCTGCTAATAACCACACCTGCCTCCTTCTGGAAGAAGAGGCCATCCTAGGTTTTCCAGAAGTCTGCTTATTTCTGAAAATCAAACCCAGGTCACTTCTTTTAATAGGAATGTTCCAGCAGCTTACAGCTTTGCTTTCAATGCCTTCCAACCTCATGGATGGATATTCTCAGGTGAGATCATTATGACCCTATATCAGACCCTATAAAGATGATCCCATGGGACAGCTAGTCTCTGGCAATCTCTAACCCTGTTTGCACACACTGCTCCTGCATTCTTATACCATCGTCCAGGGAATCTGTGCTGGATTTTCTATAGCCTCTGACCAACTGAATGATGCTACTAAGTAGCATCTTGGTACGTCTCAGACTTCCTCATCCCTCAAGGAGCCTTGAACCACCATGTAAAAATCTGCTTAGCATTGTGGAAAGAAGGATGAGATGCGGAGGGGAGAGAAAAGTCACATATACGAGCACTGAGATATAAATATTTACTGTCAATCAGCACCGTGGCTCATTAAATTACTGAATTTTCCTGAATCTCAACTTCTGAATTTGTACAAAATGAAGATATGTATTTCACACTGTTGTGAAAGTCAAAATCGTTATCTCTTATTTTAGATGTATTGAGCACTTACTATGTGTCAGCTACTGAGGAAAAAATAATGAATGTTGCCTTCTACAAGATCCTACATTCTAGAAGGCACATGTAAAATTCGTGCGCTTAATTCTGGAGTATGCTTTGAAAAATAATAAGGTCTAGAGTTTTAGGGGGCACAGAGGGGCTATAAAGACTAGAAATCATAACTCTTATCTTTACAAAGGTTTTAATCTAGTTTAAAATATAGGACTAATGCAAAAATAAATTAAGAATACTGACTACAGCCCTGGCTGGTTTGGCTCAGTGGATAGAGTGTCAGCCTGCAGACTGAAGGGTCCCGGGTTCGATTCTAGTCAAGGGCATATGCCCAGGTTATGGGCTTGGTCCCAATAGGGGGGCATGCAGGAGGCAGAGGATCAATGATTCTCTCTCATCATTGATGTTTCTCTCTCTCTCTCTCTCTCCCTCCCTCCCTCTCTCCCTCTCTCCCTCTCCCTTCCTCTCTGAAATCAATAAAAATATATTTTTTTAAAAAAGAATACTGACTACATATTATGTTCTAAACTCTACAAATGCTGTTCAATAAATACGAAAATGAGAAAGTGCAGTGTGGTGTAGTCTTCCAATACATTAGTCAAGTTTCAATAAGACTAGTATGTTTTACAGAGGCGGTGATAAGAGAAGCTGATATTCCTGGAAAGAAAACAACTTAAGCAAAGTGATGATGAGAGCTGTGTTGTTGATTGAACTTCCTGACATGGTGCAAATATTCTGTATCTGTACTATCCAATGCCCCTGGCCACATGTGGCTGTGATACATTTGACATGGGGCCAGTGTGACTGAAGAACTGACTTTTTAGATATATTTAATTTTAACCAATTTAAATAGCCGCTTGTAGTTATAATATTATACTAGAAGTCTGGTGCACGAAATTCAGGCATGGGTAGGGTCTCTAGGCCTGGCCGGTGATCAGGTCCGTTTGGGGTCTTCCGACTGCCAGCTGGGGCCTTCCTTTTGGCTGCTGGCCAGGGCCTCCCTACCCCAACTGCCAGCTGCCAGCCAGGGCCTTTCTTCATTCCATGCCGCACCCTGGTGGTCAGCACAAGTCATAGCAAGTGATCGAACTCCCGGTCTCCCAGTCAAACTCCCAAGGGGACAATTTGCATATTAGTCTTTTATATATAGAGATGGCATATGCCCAAAGAACTTGGGAAGACCAACCATGATCTTTTTTATTATTTTTAGTGATGACATCCAGCCTCAGTTGACATATTAAGATTAACGGCTTGCCACTACTTCACCCCATCTGTCCACTACAAAGTGTAAAATGGACTGTCTTCCCTGGCTGGTGTGGATCAGGTGGTTGAACATCATCCCATGCAGAAAAGGTCACGGGTTCAATTCCTGGTCAGGACACAATTCTTGGGTTGCAGGTTCAATCACTGGTCAAGATGTGTGCAGGAGGCAACTGATTGATGTATCTCTCTTACATCAATGTGTCTCTCCCTCTTCCGTTCTCTCTCTCTAAAATCAATAAAAACATTAAAAAGAAAAAAAAAAGATTGTCAATGCAGAGTATGTTCCTACAACATAATTCCAGGGCAATTCCACGAGCTGCCAAAATTTTACTCTATTCGTACATTTGCACCTTGTGTTGTTCTGAACCAATGGATTCTCCCTTCGAAGGATTGTTGTCTCCTATAAAATACGGAGAATAATTTTTTAATTCAGCAATTAAGAAAATGGCAGAGGTGCATGTACCAGAAAACTTCTCGCATATATCAGTTTCCTTGTTTACGGGTAATAAAGAAAAGGGATCGGGGCAAAAACACTTGAAGCACAACTGGCTGGAACTAGAGACTAAACAAAAGATTTAAAGCCCAGAGTAACATTTAGACCACTAGCAAAGCAAAGTGGGAAAATGAGGCAATTATCCTGGTGGTCAAGAGAGAAAGAAACCTTTCACTTGGAAACAGCCAGATAATTCCAAATGAGAGGATTTTTTTTACTTTTTATTTTTGGATGGTGGTTTTCTGATGAATTGAGCTAATAACTGCCAGGGTTTTATTTTCTCAGTGTGCCCTTCAGCAGAGCTACCGATAAGACAAGTGCAGAAGGCCCAAGTAGGAGCTGGAGTCTGTCTGCCTGTGATGAATAGGATGGAACCCACCTCCCCTGAGGAACTAAATCAAGGCCAAATAGGAAAGCCAGAAAAGAACTGAGTACACGTGAATCCAGGAGCCCTGAGGAACATTAGATGAGATCGTTGTTTGGTTGATGCTCCATACGCAGCTGTCAGCACAGGGTTTCAGAAGGCAGGAGCTGGGAGGTGGGAAGATATAATTCCAGGAGCAAAAGCAGCAGCTCCAATCCACATTTACTGCTTATACTTATGTGAGCAGGCACTTGCAGGCTGTTCTGTCATGACATGTTCTATTTCTCTCACAGTAGGCCTAAGAGAAAGTCTCATTAGAGTAAGGAAAACATGCAAATAGATGCCCTGATGCAGGGAAATATCCCCAAAAGTGTACTCAGACTAGCTGGTGAGGGAAGGGCGAGAAATAAACCAAAGAAAAAGAAATAAACTTCAGAATCGGTTTGGATGTGTTGGCTTGAATTCTAAATGCCTCTCTGCCCAGATCACGCAGATCCAGAAAATCGGAGTAAGCGTTCTCGTATATCATACGAGGGACAGTTGTCAAGTGAGGAATTAGCCCCAGCGCGGGACAGGCAGCTCAGAGGCTGGCTTTGTCCTGCAGCAGGTTAAAAGGCTGGTCTCGTAGAACAAGGCTCTCTAAGTGCACATTCGCCACAAAAGAAGCCCCCTTGCTGTTCAGCACATTGTGCCAGTCCAGGCATTTCCAGAAATAGACGTCTCAATCCCCTTTATATTTTCCAGAGCCAAACCTGAACTTTCAAGGGGCTCGACTCTGCTTTTATGTTTTACTCTTCTTTTCATAGATGATTGAATTTCCTGGTGTTGCTTTCAGATCGGATGTTATTTTGGGCACAACTCAAAGAAAGCCATCCAAACACATTGAGAAGCAGTGGGTGGCAGAAAGTTCAGCTACGTTCCTGATTAAGCAAAGAGACACATCAGGGGGTGCAGGAGGCGGGGGTGGAAGGGAAACACTAAAGGCTCCAAGGTCATTGAAAAGTACAAGTATCTGACTAAATAGGATGATACTGGCTGATGCTCAAAGTCTAGTAGGTTTTAAGAGGGATCTGCGGTGTTCAAAATACCAGAGCTATTGTGCACATTTGCTAGCATGGCAAGGTATTTGATCATGTCATCTTAAAATTAAAATTTTTAACAATAAAAAACTGTACAAAGTCACAGTGGAAAAATATCAGTTGATACAATAAAAGAATTGCTGTGGTTAAAATCTGAGTTAATTCTTCCAATAATATGGTAGCTCTCTAGTCCTAATTCAGAATCCTCCTTCAATGCCTCCTCTCCCTCCCTCTTCTTTACCTTCTCCTTCCCATCCTCTCACCTGCCAAGAGGTGTCCGCCAAGCCTGAGACCCTGAGCAAAAACCATTTGCCTAATTGTCTCATTTCCTTTTCCTAATCACACTGTGAGGGGAAACTGGGGCTCAGGTCGATAAATAACTTGCCCAAGAATAAACAGATCATAATGGGATCTGATTACAAAATTTACACTCAAAAGCTTTCTGTTTAACCACAAGGAGAGAAGAGACTTTATTTCAAATTCAATTTTTGAAAATTTTGACGTAATGGCCTGAGGAGGAAAGTGCTGAAACTTGAAGTGACTTACCCACTCGAAGATACCCAAGTCATTATTTTTCTCCTTACTGGTCTCAAGGTGTATTGGAGAAACAGTATAATTTTAATTTACTTCTCACGGACTAAATAACGGAATAATATATTGGCATCTTAAACCTGATAAAATAGGGTTAAAAACATTTTTTGTCATTCTTTCCTTCTTTGCAAGTCTAATTCCTCAGTAACCACCCAGGACAGCACCCACACACGCTTCAGCATCAATTCTCAGTTGGGCTCCTCCCCTTCAAGCTCCTAAATTGAATCTTAGGCAAAGAAAATGTGTTCGTGCTTGGAAAAAAATAACAACAGCAAGAAAAGGCAAAAAAAAAACAAACACACCAGTCCACCTACAAAATCAAATGAGATGAATGAGTACAAGCTTCATATATTGTGAGACCTCAGAGTTAAAAAAAAAAAAAAAAAAGAAAAAAGATTATCACCTACTTTATACATCCCATTAAAAACATCCCAAGGTCTCCGGGAAGATGTTTTAAAAAACAAATGGAAAAGTACTTAGTCCTAAAATATGTATCTCCTTTGTTGTCATGCCCTGTTTTAGGTTCCAGAAAATCTTGTAGAGATAAGAAATTTAAGCCCCACTCTTCTCTTTGACATTTCCTGGTAGCAGTGGGGGGTGGACTTGAGATTAAAGAAGACAATTCTCTTGTTCTAAGCCATCCTGAATAGGATGAAATGAGACATCAAATGCTATTACCAGAAAAATGGAGAGAACTTTTGGGATGATCTTTATCATTTTCCCTGATCTCTATTTTTAAACGATTCCCTTACATTTTTAAAGGTTATCTTTTTAAGAAAGGAAAGTTAATAAGCATAACCAATGGACACAAAACAATGGGGGCTAGGGGAGGCTGGGGGAGGGAGGGGGGAGATCAAGGGGGGAAAAAGGAGACATATGTACTACTCTTTGTAATATTTTAAGCAATAAAACAAAATTTTTAAAAAAAGGAAAGTTAAAGTCTTTGTGTAAACATTAAAAAAAAGTCTGGTATGTTCCTTTAATTTCAGAGATAGCTGGGAAAGAAATTTTTAAGATGTTTTGGGGTCTACTAGTATATAGTTTTCAGGTTCCTTTGCCTTTAGAAATTCATAGCTCAGGCACTAGAATGTAGTAGAAATCCCCCTGGAGCAGAAGGCAGACTATCTGGATCCCAAACCCCAGCAAGTCCATCCAGCAGGGAGATGACCTTGGACAGAGCATTTAACTTCTCCAGTTCTTGATTCGCTTATTAGAAAGAGAAAAGGACACACTCTAAAGACCCCACAGTCCTAATTGTGCTCAAAATCCAACGCAATATGCCATATTGAAACTGTAATGAATGCTGCTGCTGGAGGTAATTAGGTATCTTTTGTGACTGCAAGATGGTAAATGGATGCCTTTTTCTCTCAAAGGATATTATTCCCCCATCTGCCAATTCCCTTGAGCCAAGATAATAATCATTAGTCCTTTCCTGAATTTGTTCTTGTCTCTTTTATTGCACATATAGTTTGAAAATGATGTACACTGTCCAATCCCTTGCTGATAACAAAGCACACATTCTTCTCTGTCTTCTCACCATGTCTGCAGTCAAATAGTCTTCACCCTTATCCTGCTGGAAAACATTGCAAGAACCTCAAAAAAAAACCTCAAAAATCAGAGTGGTCATGTGGAATGTCATAAATGCTAGGATAGGAAGTAACTGGGGAAGGTCGCTTCTATATGAGCTGGCCAAAGAAGGCCTCTTTGAGGAAGAGGGATTTGAGCTGAGATGTGTTAGATTAAAAAAAAAAAAAAACGGGCATGAGAAAAGCAAGGAAACAGCTACACAAAAGGAAGCAACAGTATATACAAAGGTCACAAGGTGGGAAAGAGATCGCCATATTCCAGGAACTCAGAGAAGGCCTGCGTAGTCAACTGGAGAGAAAAGTACAGGGAATGAACTTGGAGAGTCAGAAAGGCCTGTTCACACCGTACTAACAGGCTGTGCTAAGGTATACTGCTATGTGCAGCAGGAGCCACGGCACAGAGGTATGACATTCTGTGATCTAAGTCTTTGGGGGAAAAGTACTCCAGCTGCTGTACGGGAAATAGATGTTGGGAATGTGGGGCAGCAGGAACAAAAGTGGGAAGAACGCCCTGACTTGTTTGGCTTAGAAAATAGAGCATCAGCCTGAGGACTGGAAGGTCCCAGGTTCAATTCCAGTCAAGGGCACATACCTCAGTTGCAGGCTCCCCACCCCAGTGCCACGTGAGGGAGGCAACCAATCAATGTGTGTGTGTGTCTCTCCTTATTCCACACTCTCTAAAAACCAATGGAAAAATACCTTCAGCTGAGGATTAAATAATAATAATAATAATAATTTTAAAAAATAGATTTGAAAAAAGGTGGGAAGAACTGTGGGAAGGGCCTACTGTAGTTCAGGAAGAATCGCCTGGGCTATTCTGGTGGCACTAGAGATGGGAAAAGTGGATGATGTTTTGAGATATATTGTGCTCTATCTTGAGTTATATTTGAGAAGTGGAAACAACTGAACTTGTTCATGGATGTGATGGGAGGGGTGTGGCTGAAAGGAGTGATGTCTCAAATTCTGGTTCAAGTGACAAAAGATGGAGAAATGTAATGAGATAGGAAATACCAGTAAAAAAAATGCTTATTTATTTATTCTATTTGATTATTTCCATCAGAATACAAGCACCATGGGGGCAGGGATTTTTCCCATTTTTTTGCACTGTAATTTATTATATCTAGAATGGTGCCTAATACATGGTAGTGCTCAGTAAATATTGAAAAATAAATGTATATTCAGGATATGAAAGAGAATAATGGAATACTACTATCAATGATGGCTGTCTTTAGGAGTGGGTTTATGGGGGGGGTTACATAAAGCCTTTGAATCACCACTTTTAAATGTATGCTTTCTTGTAATGTTTTGTATAATAAATATGCATTACTTTTGTAATGAGACACATTACATATATATGTATGTGTATATATATATGTATGTGTGTATGTATGTATGTGTGTGTGTGTGTAGAGAGAGAGAGACTATAGAAATATACCAAAAAGTAGGTTTCTTTAAATGACAGACTTTTTAGTATTTTTTAATTTGTAGGTTTTATACATAAAAGAGAATAAATGGAGAAGAAAATATATTTCATTTTGGTGGTGGTGGTGGTTTGAATCTTAATATAGAGGAGAACACAAAAAGAATAAACAATCCCCTTCATACTTATACATCAAAAAAATAGAAAATTAGACAGTAAGGGATTTAATGTATATTTTGTCTGTTAGAGATAATTTCAGCATTTACACTGAAGAGGCGTAAGTAATTTAGAGAGAAGGGAAAACGTAAGATATTAGATTTCTTTGTGATTCAAAAATGTGTGCTCTATTCTTACTTTGACACTTTGGTACATAAAGCCTTTGAATCACCAGGTGTCTTTAAAAAGTTTGAAATAAGTCCTTGGAAATTCAAGGTTTGATCCCAAATGCCCTACCTAGCGAAGGGTGATCAAAAAGAATTCCCCTGACCAAAAAAAAACCACAAAAACAAAAACAAAACAAAACAAAAAAGAACAGTAGAAAGAGTGTAACAACTTGAAGCAAGAAACCTTTTAATCAAGCGATCAAGATGTCTAATAAATAGAGCTTATGGTTAAAAGTTCATTAAGAATGTAGTTTTCTATCAGGATCATTTCAAATCTGATGAATCTAGCTATGTGTTTTGCATATCAATTTAGATTAAAGAAATAATGTTTGGACATTGATTGTAGCCAATAATTTGGCAGTTGTTCTAACAAGTGAATTCACTGCAAAGTGGGGAAAGTTTAAGTTCTTTCAGTTAGATGTATTTCTTGCCGTCTCAAGAATAATCATTTTAGATCTCTTGGGTGTATCAGAAATGTTTTTGTTCAGGTTGCTAAGAAAAAACTTTAGGAGGCATATGGAAGTTACCTTCTGGGTGATATAGTTATTATTGTCCATCTGAAGAATAAAACAAAAACACACGTCCATGGGTACTGGGATATAGTTTGGTAGGGATGGATGTTCAAGAAAGAGGATTTCATTTGCAGATAACCAGTGAGGAATTACAACATGAATACTTTACTTTTTTCTTTCATTTTATTTGTTTACTAGGGGCCCGGCGCATGAAATTCGTGCACAGGGTGGGGAGGGTGGGGGTCCCTCAGCCCAGCCTGCCCCCTCTCACAGTCTGGAACCCCTCAGTGGATTTCCTGTGGCCAGGGCTGGGTGCTGCCTGCCTCCCAAGCTTGCCTACTGCCCATCTTCCTCCAGCCACCAGAAAGCAGGGAAAACCCCACCTCATGGTCAGGCCAGCCTTTTCCTGCTCCCTGATCCCCGGAAGGGACCTGGGGAGCCGCCAAGCAGGCCCCCAGCCCCCAAGAGCTTGCTTTCCTGCTCCCCAGTGTCGCCCAAAGGGCCTGGGGAGCCGCCAAGCAGGCCGCCGACTCTTTCCCACTCACCAGTCCCCTGCTGCCTTCCTTTCCCACTCCCTGGTGCCGCCAAAGGGTCTGGGGAGCTGCCAAGCAGGACCCTGGCCACTTCAGCCTTGCTTTCCTGCTCCCCAATGCCCCGCAAAGGGCCTGGGCAGCTGCTAAGCAGGCCAAGATGCCCCTGCTACCTCTTTCTCAGGGTACTGGTGACAGTACCCTGCTGCCTTGCTTTCTCACTCCCCGGTGCCCCGCAAAGGGCCTGGGAAGCCGCCAAGCAGGCCCCCGACCCCCACTGCCTCTTGCCCGCTCCCTGATGCCCCTCAAAGGGCCTGGGCAGCTGCCAAGCAGGCCACCAACCCTGCTGCCTCTTTCCCACTCACGGGTCCTGGGTTCTGCGCTGTTCCGCCCTGCAGCCGCTCTGTGCACTCGGGAGGTCCCTCAGCCCCGCCTGTACCCTCTCACATTCTGGGACCCCTCTGGGGATGTCCACCTGCTCGCATGCCTGACCAGCCTGGGTGACGGGCTGATGGCTGTCTCCAGGCTGGCCAAGCCCCCCAGGAACGTCTCTCACCCCATTGGGTTGTGGCCAGCATGGGTGACGGGCTGATTGGCACTTTCAGGCTTTAAGGCTGCCCACAGCTCCCATTGACCCAATGTCCCAGCAAGGCTGGCTGGACGCAGGTTTCTAGGGTTTGTTTATCTTCTATAATTGATGCACTGTTCCTTTAAGCCGGGGCCTAGACATGTAACGAAACCTCCTCTCTGCTTCACCTCGAGGTGTCTATAATGAGACAATGTTACTCTTAGGCCTGCTGTTTCCTTCAGCTCCTGAGGATTCTATGATTGTTATTTTGTTTCAAAAGTGTGTTTTGCTTGAGCCAGTTTAAGCAGAGCGGGTGCAGTTTCACTTTCACTCCTGCTGCAATGGAAGCTACCATTTACTCAGGTCCATGAGTGGCGGCCTCCATGTTGGCTGGGCTAATTTGCATACAGTCGCTCTGACTGGCTGGTGGGCATGGCTTACCCCGTCTCGGAGAAACAGTTAATTTTAATATTACACTTTTATTAGTTAAGATTTAATACTTTTATTGATTTTAGAGAAGAAGGAAGTGGGAGAGAGAGAGAGAGAGAGAGAGACATGATGAGAATCATTGACTGGAACTAGAACAGAAAAAATTACCAGAAAATGTGCCATGAAGCAGAGAAAATTTGTGCCTAAATATTTTAATGGATTATGAAAAACATAATAAAGTCAAGAATGCTATATATTAAAATCACAAAGTAGAGGAGAAAGAATTTAGGGTAAGGAGGATGAGGAAAGGGAATACGAGCTAGCCCATGAAAAATAAGACTATAAGATTCTGAAGAGAGACCAACAAATAGTTATCTGTGACTAGTCAGTGAATGACCCTTGGTGTCTGTCTGATGCACAACCCTTGACTTGGTTCTTATCTGCATACAGGTCCCCTGTATTTTTTTCCTGGAGGTTTATCTCCTGCAAGCAGTTCTCATAAAAAAGTTAGTGTCTCAGACAGTTAAGGAAATGAATTACTTACACCAAAACAGCATTTGTTTTTGTTTTTTTAAGTTTTGAATTCTTGACCCAGATATTTTCCGTTTTCAGGCTCAGAGTTCAAGCTCATGCCCTTCCACAATGAACAGCTGTTGACTATTTGCACTTGACACTTTGTCTTATGAATCCTATTTTGATTTACTCTTTTCATCATTTGTTCATCTTGGTTGTCACAGAGAGTTGTAAATGTTCTCTATTTCCTCTGGATACCTTTTCTTCTACTGTTTTTCAAGTTTTCAGCCATTTTTATATTTCTTTAGATGCTTGAATATTGATTATGTAATTAAATTTCAGAAACAAATATTATAATGCTCAGCCCAACCAGCATACTCAGTGGTTGGATGTCAACCTATGAACCAGAAGGTTATGGTCAGATTCCCAGTCAGGGCACATGTTAGGTTGCAGGCTCAATCCCCAGCGTGGGGCCTGCAGGAAGCAACCGATCAATGATTCTCTCTCATCATTAATGTTTCTATCTCTCTCTCCCACTCTCTTCCTCTCTAAAATTAATTTTTAAAAATACATATTTTTTGCCCTGACTGGTTTGGCTCAGTGGATAAAGCATCGGCCTGCAGATCCAGGGGTTCCAGGTTTGATTCCGGTCAAGTGCATGTACCTTGGTTGCGGGCACATCCCCAGTGGGGAGTGTGCAGGAGGCAGCTGATCGATGTTTCTCTCTCATCGATGTTTCTAACTCTCTATCCCTTCTCCCTTCCTCTCTAAAAAATCAATAAAATATATTTTTTTAAAAATCAATAAAATATATAATCAATAATATATATATTTTTAAAATATATATAAAATCAATAAAATATATATTTTAAACATATTTTTTAAAAAACTAATGCTTAGAACAGATCAAATTTAATAATTATATGTGGTATTTTAATTTTAGAATTCTGACACATGTTTGATGTTATTTATTGTAGAACTTAGGAAGTTAATCCAAAGTATTCTAAACTCCTCCCTTCCTGTCATACAACACTATTGAAAATGTTATAATAATTTTTTAAAAAGTAAAGTTAGCCCGGCTGGCATAGCTCAGTGGTTAAGCATTGACCTATGAACCAGAAGATCACAGTTCAATTCCAGGTTGGGGCACATGCCCGGGTTGCGGGCTTGGTTCCTTGTGTGGGGCATGCAGGAGGCAGCCAATCAGTGATTCTCTCTCATCATTGATGTTTCTATCTCTCCCTCTTCTTTCCTCTCTGAAATCAATAAAAATATATTTTAAAAAATTAAAGTATGGTTGACATACAATATTATATCATTGGTAAGTTATGTTTGCCATAATAGGTTGGTTTTAAGCATCAACTTTGTGATAACTCATTGATTTTATTTAATAAATTTGAGTTCAACTAGTTAAAAGCCTCTCTAATAACTTATGTTAACACTATATATGGCTAGTTGTTTCTTTAATGTTCCCTTTCCTTCTATGAGTTTCATAAGAGCAATGACCATGACTTCTTCATTATTACGTCCCCAAAATGCACAGCCCAATGTCTGGCACATGAAGATACTTACTAAATATTTGCTGACTTACCAGAAATAAGTTCATAGATTTGTCTCCCAAGAGTTAATCTACTAATTTTTAATAGCCCCCAAATTTTTCAACCTTCAAAAGAGCTTTCATTATTCCAAGTCCACATCAATCCAATATTTTGAGAAGCTTATTCCATGATATTACCATAAATAATTTATCTTATTTTTAAATATGTCTATAAATCCCAATCAGTACTTTTAACTGGTTTCAAATAACCAATGTTTTCTCATTACAATGCTACCCAAAATTAAGGAGCCATGATGTTATAATAAGCCTTGATTGCTTAATCACCAAAGAATTTCCTCTAGACTTTTTTTAAATATTGGGCACTTCAGGAGTGCCCAGCAAACTCCTTTTCTTGGCTGACTGTTAATTAATCCTCATGCTTACATGTCTGCTACAATCTTCAAGATTATTGTCAATCCTATTCATATGAAAAAATTATCACCACATTTTACAAAATACAAAGAGAGAACTTTTACACTGTCTTCTTTCTCACCCCAAGGCCTCATAGTGATAATGCTACCCAAAAGACAAAAAAAAAAAAAATATTACTGTACCATGGTCCTAGTTATAAGGAGAAGGTTACTGTTTTTAAGATTATGGCCTTTCCCAATGTGAAAATGATTCCATAACTTCAATTTCTTATGAAACATTTAACTTCATTAACTGGATTATGTACTAACTGGCACTGAATGATATTTTTCCTTGTGACATATTTGGCAGAAGGACTCCAGGGGATTCAACTTTTCATAAATCTGAACTCTTCTCAGCCTGGAAGTTAGTTTATTCACAGACTGATCAAATAAATTGTTCTTCCTAAGAAACCAACTTGAAAGATAGTCAGGGAAAGAAATAAAGCTCTTTTTTTGCTTGAAAAAAAAAACTTTTAAAATGTGTTAAGGCTTCTATTCATCAGGATGGTTCTACACTTGAATAAGCAAGAGTCATTTGTTTCTGATGCTTTCTGTATTGTGTCTAACATTTAAGAGCTTACGTGTTAAGTGCAATGTCTCCTTTCCACAGATTCTCTTTGTTGATGAACATTTTTTAATATATTTTATTGATTTTTTAAAGAGGAAGGGAGAGGGATAAGAGAGTCAGAAACATCAATGAGAGAGAAACATCAATCAGTTGCCTCCTGCACACCCCCTATTGGGGATGTGCTGGCAACCAAGGTACATGCCCTTGACGGGAATTGAACCCGGGACCCTTCAGTCCAAAGACTGAAGCTCTATCCACCGAGCCAAACCGGTTAGGGCAGATTCTTCACTTCCTGGAGCCTCCCATCACCAGAGCTTCAACTTACTATGGTGAGAACTGATTTCTCACCCAGACGTGATAGGAGAATTCCAGAACTGATAGGAGTTTCCCCAAACAGTACAGTGGGTACCTAACTCTTAAAGTAATCACATGAGCACCAACTCTGATGTAGGTGTTCTCTTTGAAGTGTCAATGAATTTTTGTGTGGTATTCAGTTGAGTATAATTGTAATTTAGGCTATAGTCTTTTAGAAAGCTATGGGGATATTGGCGCAATAAATATACTTTACATCTCTGACATTCTAACCCTTTTGCTGCTCAAACAGTAGTGCAGGAACCAGCAGCATGAACATCACTTAGAAACTTGTTAGAAATGCAGAATTTCAGACCCCATCCCAGTCCTACTGAATCGGCTGCTGCATTTCAACAAGATTCCAAGTGATTCCTGTTCACATTACATTTTGAGAAGCATTGTTTTAACTGACATATTCCATCAGTGCCAACACTCAGAGCCATTTAATAAATCTGCCAACCACCAGCAGCAACCTTTTATACAAACATGTGTCCTGTTAATAATTATGCACATTCTGAAAACCTCTTTTTTGCATACTGATCTATAATATTTATAAGAAACTTATCCTTGAGTGGAGAGAATTCATATTGTAAAGTACCTCAGAAATTGATTTCTATAAGCAAATGTTTCTGTGTAAGCATATTAATTTCTCTGGAGTTCACTTTTCTTATCAGCAAACTGGGGATAGAAATAGATAATCTACTGGGTTATTGGAGGATTAAGTGAGACCATATAAATGAAGCAACCTGCATCTCAAGGCTTCTCTTTTCTTGATAGATTGGTCACTTCCTCTGCCACCGAAGATGACTCTGTAAGCAGCCAGGAAAGATGGCAGCAGATTCACAACTCCAGCTGTTGACAGTTCCTGATATACTCAGCCAAAAACTATCAACAAGGACACTGATTATTCTTAAACTGGAGGCTGAGTATTCTCAAATTCTGGATGACATTCCTAACTACAAACTGAGACTAGGGAGGAGGTAGAAGAATGGAGTCCTCCAATCCAAATTATGATGGAAAGATGGGATGGGGCTGCTTTGCAGAAGAATAACCAACAAGTAACATGCACCTAGCCACTTTCAAGATTCATTGCGTTTGAATGGTGGACGACGACAAATGGGAGAAAGATGAATTCAGAAGCAAGACAGAGTAAGGCAGATGAACAGATGGGGATGCATTATTAGTCAGAAGGATCAGAAGACGCAATGGTGCCTAGAGTAAAATCAGCATAAAAAAAGAGATGTCACTGAGTGTCTAAGGTTGATGGAGCAATGAGAGGTTTCTAAGCAAACTAACTTAAGTATTAAGGGTTTGGCTCTTTGTGCTGCATGTAGAATGGAGCAGCAATTCTCAACTTCAGCTGCACATTATAATCACTTGGGGAACTCATTTAAGTCTGTTAATACCCAGGTCACACCTGGGGATGAGACTCAAGTACCAATAGTTTGTGGGTGTGTGTTGTCTGGTGAACCAATATACAACCAGGTTAAGAAACACTGAACCCTGGATGGGAGAGAGTGAGAGTAGGGCAGGGAATCCAGTTAGGAGATTGTTGCATTAATTCACATGAGAGAACATCAAAGCTCTGTTGATAGCAGTGGAAATGAACAGCTCTCAGCAATATTATAGAGAGAAATCTACAGGAATTGCTAACATCTAGTGTAGAATAGAGATGGTGGGTGGGAGACAAAAGAATCAAGGGTAGTTCCTACATATATATGTGTATGTCAGATATTCCCTGATAAAGATATGGAGAAAAATGGGTTGAGTAGGAGGAAAAATCAAGACTTCGGGACTCATCCAGCTGGCGTGGCTCGGTGGTTGAGTAACAACGATTCCCAGTCAGGGTATATATCTGGGTTGCAGGCTCAATCCTCAGTGTAGCCTGTGCAGGAGGCAGCCGATCGATGATTCTCTCTCATCATTGGTGTTTCTCTCTCTCTCTCCCTCCCCCTTCCTCTCTGAAATCAATAAAAATATTTTTTAAATGAGTTCAGGACTTGTTATATTTGAGATACTAGTGAATCATCCAAGTGGAAATGCCAAGCACAAAGTTAATTTGGATAAAAGAATTGGACAGGAGACATAAAGCTGGGGATCATTAGAATATAGATGATAGTTTGAGCCATGTGAATAGATGAAATACCTCAGTTAAATATAGGAGGGAAAAGAAGAAGGAAAGTATTACATGCCAACCTAAGAAAAGACATTGACGTTAATGGTTGCAGATTATGTAAATCTGTATGTTTTTAGTCTCCTAGGTGATTCTGGAAACCACAGTTTCATAGCATTTTTTCTAATATATTTCCTGGCAAAGGCACTTCTCCTATGTTTCAAATAATCCCAAGAAGGCTAGGCAAAGGAATATGCTTCTCAAAATACTCAGTGAAAATAATTACTGGGAGAATTCATGAAAAAAATCAGTAAGATAATACAGAGACACAATAATAGGGGAGAAATATGATGTGTACCATAACTAGGCTTCTTAAAGAATGATGACTAATTGGATAGAGAGCAACATCCTGAAAATTGTGGTTTCTTGTAACAGTTATTTGAGATCATTAAACAAACACTCTTAAGAAGTATATGTTGTTTTTGGTTTTTTTCCAGACGCTTGTAGCAAACTTCTAAGATCCTGTTAGTGTCAGAAGAAATCGCTGAGGGGCAGAGGGAAGCTCTAAAATGGAATAGTAATTATAGTAAACAAGCATAACTATTTATATATATATATATATATATATATATATATATATATATGCCTAAGCGATCATTTAGACTGGTAGACCAGTTACTATGACAACGCACTAACCACCAGGGAACAGACGCTCAATGCAGAACTGACCCCTGGTGGTCAGTGCACTCCCACAGCCAACTTCCTGTGGTCCCTACCCCCAGCTGGCTGGCCCCAACAGGCCCGATCACCAGCCAGGCCGAGGGACCTCCCACCAGTGCACGAATTCATGCACCAGGTCTCTAGTTACTTATAATTATATGCCTCTCAAGAGTTCTTTTTTCCTTCAAGTTTAGAAGTCTGGCCCATTCTGAGGTAGAGAAATTGTAAATACTAGGGAAGTAAAACAGATTTAAAAGTTATCTGTCAGAGGAGGGGTGGGGGCACATACACATAAATTTTCATAGCTCCATGAAAGGACACTAAAAAGCACAGTGAATGTCAACTTTAGAAATAGGTGCTTAAAGTCAAAATGAATATAAATTTATTTAAATGTTAATCTCAGGGCAATATCTGTAACTTCTAATTGGTAATAAAGTAGCATACAAAGTCATTTCATTCCAAATAATCTGCTCAGGTTAAGGGATATTCATAGAAAAATTTGGCAGCCAGACAGCAAATAAGAACATCCAGATAGTTTATCAGTTCCACAGGCAGCATATTTCTATTTAACCAAATGAGGAGGCAACTCTAGCCAAAGAGTCTGGGTCTCTCTGTGTCCTCACCCTTGATAATCTCATCCCACACAGCCCTTGTGTTGATGTAGATGACTTCCACATTCCAAATTCTTTCCCAATCTCCAATTTCACATTTTCAGTGACTTGCTGGGTATTTTTACCTCAACCATCTCAAACTCACTCGGTTCAAAATGGATCACGTCCTCTTCCTTTGAAAACCTGCACCTTCTCTTAAGGTACCTTTTTTCTGTTTATGTCACCACATCCTTCCTGTCACTTTAAAACTGTAAATCTCAGATCCATCTTTGTCTCCTCTTCTTTGCCTCTAGCAAATGATGTCAATCTGAGTATTTTTAGTTTCTAGTTGCCAAGCTTACACTTACCTCTACAGAGTCTGATGTTTGTCCCTTCTTCCTAATTCCCTCTGCTATTTCCACGTCAAGTTCTTGTTATGTCTTGCCAAGACTACTGTTGTTAGCCCTGATCAGGTGGCTGAGTTGGTTGGTGCATCATGCCATATAACAAAAGATGGTGGGTTAATTCCCTGTCAGGGTACACACCTAAATTGCTAGTTCAATCCCCAGTCAGGGCACATACAGGAAACAACAGACTGATTTTCTCTCTCTCCTCTCTTCTTCTTTTTCTCTCTTTCTTCCTCACTCTCTAAAAATCAATAAAAACATATTTTTAAAAATAAAAATAAAGCCCTGGGCAGTTTGGCTCAGTGGATAGAGCATTGGCTTGCGGATCAAAAGGTCCTGGGTTTGATTCTGGTCAAGGGCTGTACCTTGGTTGCAGGCTCCTCCTCAGCCCAGGTCCCTAGTCAGGGCTCGTGCAGGAGGCAACCAATCGATGTGTTTCACATCGATGTTTCTCTTGTTTTTACCTCTCTCTTCCACTCTCCCTAAAAACCAGTGGAAAAATATCCTGAGGTGAGGATTAACAACAACAAAAATTAATAATAATAATAAAGTAAAAATAAAACCATGGCTAGGAGAACAAAGAGCAGCTTTCAGAAGACTTTGATAAATACACTCTAATCACTCTCAATCAGGATTCCAGCCAGATTTATGACACCGCTGTAGATTTTAACAATTCCAGCTACTCACTAGGCCATCTTTCCATGTAACAAAAGATCACTGACATACCACTCTAACTGAAGTTCTGAGTGTGATGTTTTGATTAAAAAGTAAATTGCTAAGCATTGCACAATACAAATCAGGCTGCTGAAAGCATCTGAAAGAACAGCCTCTGATCTCTTCTTTCACTGATACAGGCAAGAGGATTAAAGTTGAAACATCATCCAGAGATCTGGAGATCTGATGTATGAAAGAATGCACAGATCAAGTACACCATGAAGTGACTACGATCCACCTGAGATCCAGTTTAAGAGTATTGGAAAGCAAAGTCATTAGTACCTAGAGAAGGCTCTTAGCCTCCGCTAAACCTCCAGAGAACTATTGTTCTCCCATAGTAATGAAGTGGAAAAAATTGCATTACCAGAATTCCTTTTTCAAGGACAATACTAGCTTTGTTTGCAAACAATGCCTCAACAAGCCTGCCTAGGGAAGACACTAAGGCCTGCAGGGAAATTGAGTGTGGATGGGCCATGACCTGAAGAGAACTCTTGGTCATTCCAGATGGGGAGAGGAAGGGAGAATGAAGAAGGAAGAAGAGAAAAGGGCTATGGAAAACAAGAAGGCCTATGTACAACATATATTATGTGATCCCTTCTTATGTGCCTCCCAAAAAAACTCAGTAAAGGTCTTCAAATATATATAAAGATTTGATCAGAACAATTTTTCCCCCCAGTGGGCACAATGAAAGAATGGGCCTATGTCTACAGCGTATCCTGGAACAATATAAAAACAGCCCACATGAGCAAAGGAGCAAAGAGAAACACGAGTCCCAGAGTCAGCAAATAGTTTCTGTAAAAAGTCATACAATAAATATCTTCCTTAGGCATTATGGTCAAAACAGTACCAACTATTCAACTCTGCCATGATAGCATAAAAGCAACTATGGACAATGTTAGAAACTATTCCAATAAAATTTAACTTATAGACACTGAAATTGAAATTTCACATAATTTTTCATGTGTCAAAATATTATTTTTCTCTTAATTTTTTGGTCAACTGTTTAAAAATATTAAGGCCATCCTTAATATGTAGACCATATAGAAACATACAAGTTGTCCCCCAAGCTGTAGTTTGCCATGCCCTGGCCTGGGATATCCTGTATAATTAAAGCCTACTATGCAAATAGACCGAACAGCAGAATGACTGGTAGAACAACCAGTTGCTATGATGCATACTGACCACCAGGGGGCACCCGCAGAACCAAGGCAGGTGCCAGCAGGGGCCCTCAATCACTTCGCTGGTCACCCCACAGAGAGAGGCAACCAGTGACAGGAGGGCAGGGCTGGTGAGCAGGCGGTGTTAGGCCAAGGTGGGTGCCAGTGAGGGGTCCCCAATTGCCCCACCAGTTGCTCCACAGAGGGAAGTGACTGGTAGTGGTGGCAGGGGGCAGTGGTGGCAGGGGGCAGGGCTAGCGAGAGAGCAGCACCAGGCTGGCCAAGGCAGGTACCGGTAGGGGGCCCTGATCACCCTGCCAGTTGCCCCACAGATTAGTCCTGATCACCCACCAGGCTAGGGACCCTACCTATGCACAAATTTCATGCACCAGGCCTCTAGTAAAGGTATAAGAAAGCAACTAAATTATAGGAAGACTGTCAGACCAGCCCAGGGAATGGAAATCATGCTAGCTCTAAAGGTAGAGTTGAACCTGTTGCCATGCAGTTAACTTCTGGCAGAGCTCCAGATATCTCTGTAATACAGACATCTCGAACTCTAAGTAGCTTCTTAGTTACCTTAGTTGACCCTCTCTTCTGGTCTCCCCGCTCCTCTTTCTGCTCAGTCCAGATGTGTAGGACACTCTTGTGTACTATTTAAGCAAAATCGGTGGGAGATCTTTTTAGGAGTAAGTGGGACAAGGAGAAAAGTTTCATAGGGAGTAGAATGAACCATGCAAACATGACAGAGTGCACTTACATAAACCTACATGGTGGAGCCTACTATACACGCAGGCTGTAAGGTCTAGCCTATTGGTCCTAGGCTACAAACCTGTGCAGCATGTTACTGTACTGAAAATAACTCGGCAACTATAACACAGTGGTAAATATTTGTGTATCGAAACATATCTGTACATAGAAAAAGTACAGTAAAAATACTGCATAAAAAGATAGTGCTGTGCACACAGATGCACACGCACGCATAGACGTTGGAGGAGCAGAAGGGCTGTGGATGGAGGTACTCTCAGGGGAAGAATAGACCTCAGGGAGAGAATGGGAGAAAGGCGGAGAAAGGGCGGGCAGAGATCAAAAGAGACCCAGAGAGATAAAGCTTGACAAAGAGAAATAATAAAAGGGGTCGGGGGCTGGTAAAGATAGAGATAAAGGGAAACAGAAGTTTGTGCACACCTGCTCAAGGGCGGGTGTGGGCGGGCTCCTGGGTCCGCTCCTCCCCGTTCCTCCCCCCTCGCTCCCTCTCTTGGCCCCTGCACCTGCGGGCTGGCGCTAAAAGAGCGGGTCAACAGCTGAGCCTCCTCGTCTGTTTTAAACCACACAGAGTTAGCAGTAAATTCAGTATCTCGGTTCGGTCCAGCCTTTTCTTTCAACATTGCAAACCAACTTTTTGCTTATAACCCATGATGATCTTGTGACACTGAGCCACGCATCACTTAACAACAGGAATACGTTCTGAGAAATGGGTCGGCAGGTGACTTCACCACTGTGCGAGCATCAGATGCGCGTACACACACCTAGGGGGCAGGGCCTACGACACACCTGGGCTGCATGGTGCAGACCTGGGCGTCCAACCTGCACACAGCTTGTTCCCGAGCCGCAAATACAGGGGGCAACTGCAACACAATGGGAAGTATTTGTGCACCCAAACATATCTAAACATAGGAAAGGCGCAGTAAAAATGCAGTAAAGAAAAGAAAATGTTTCGCATATATAAGGCACTTACCATGAAATGGAGCTCACGGGACTGGAAGCTGCTCTGCTCTGGGTGAGTCAGGGAATGAACGTGAAGGCCTAAGTAGGGCACGGCCTCGCCGTAAAGCATTGCGTCAGGACTTTACGACAGGTGATGAGCTATGACGTCACTCAGCAATTGGCACCTCTTAGCGTCATTACAATCTTACGCAACCACTGTGCTACCTGCCCAGCTGGCGGTCGTTGACAGAAACGCCTTTAAATGACACATGATGCGCTCGGCTTCAGCTTGTTCTGTTCCTCTGCCAAGACTACATCTGAGATGGACTTGCGAGCTCCTACCTCTCCTTCAGATCTCTCAAAGCCAGATAGGTCTCAGCACCACGGGTCTGATTTTTTTTTTTTTAATCAACCACATTTTAGTGATTCTGGATGCAGTGGGAATTTTGGGCATTGCTGCTTCATTCCTGTTCAAGATGTGCAAGAACAATTAATTGTCTCTGTACCAGCCTCTGCTTACAGTGGTTCTCAACCTTCTGGCCCTTTAAAATAGTTCCTCATGTTGTGACCCCCATAAAGGTATTTTCATTGCTACTTCATAACTGTAATTTTGCTACTGTTATGAATCATAATGTAAATATCTGATATTCAGGATGGTCTTAGGCAACCCCTGTGAAAGAGTGGTTCGACCGCCAAAAGGGTCTCAACCCACAGGTTGAGAATCGCTGGGTTACATGAATGCCCCCTGCTCTTATTCCCAAATATTTTCTCCTCGAGTTACACACCTAGTAGTGCTGAGATTGAAAGGGGATCCAGCCCGGCAGGTGTGGCTCAGTGGTTGTGTCAACCCAAGAGGTCTTGATCTGGTCAGGGTACATGCCCAACTGAGGGCTCTATTCCCAGTGTACGGCATGCAGGAGGCAGCCAATCAATGATCCTCTCTTATCATTGATGTTTCTGTCCCTCTCTCTCTTTTCTTCTCTCTGAAATCAATAAAAAACATTTTAAAAAGAAAGGGGATCTAGAGAGATAAACAGCTGAGGAGTAGAGCAAGGAGACTGGGGGTGCTTTCTAGTGGACTTGATTAATTCCCTTATAAGTTGGGTTGGGTTTTTGTTTTTGTTTTTATCAAACACTTCCACAGATGATAAATTTGCTGTAAGATTCATCATCACCAGCAAACATGCAGGGTAATAGAAGACAGAAAATATTGTCCTCTAGTTATTCTGAACACTGATTTCCTCTTGTGAGTTTTCTGACTTGTTTTATGATGTCTTTAACTTACAGCATATTTTAAAATATTTAATATAAATGGACTCTGCAAAGTTCTCATTGAAGTTCCCTGTGCTTGCCCCTATCCAGCAGTTCCTATGACCTGGGTGACTTAGTTTGCCTGGGATAGTACTGGCTTATGTTTCTTATCCAATATAAGTATTAATCGTGCCTCCTTACACACCGAACATGTCCTGGTTTAGACAATAAACTACATGGTCATTCTCCTTATGAGCATGCAGTTATGCCTCTTCCAGATCAAATGTGGAAGGAGATAAATATTGTGTTTACTTTGACTAAGTAGTCACTGAGTTAGACACTGTGTTATCAGTTACATTTCAACCCAATCTTAGGAGGTAGGTAATGCTTATTATTAACTTCCCAATGAGGAAAATAATGTTTGCAGAGTATGAAGTGGCCACAAGGCCATACAGCTGATGAATGGCTAGGTAATAATCAAAGCCACTGCTCTTCCTCCTGTACCAACAATCACCTCTGTGGGATGTGGAAAGTCTGTCACTGCTCCCTATCAAAAAGCAAAGGCACTGGGCAGTCATTGGAATGCAAATTTGGGTGTCAGTCTGTGGGCGATTATCTGCAAAGATGACCAATACAATGTCTGTGGCCCCATGCCACACTGCTGCCCAGCAGTGGAGTTTAGTGCCCCTCCCTTAAATCTGGGTGGACCTGTGATTGGCTTTGACTAACCCACTGTAGCAAAAGTGACCCCATGCCAGTTCCAGGTCTAGACCTTAAGAAGCCTGGCAGCTTCTCGTTTGCTTTCTTGCTACTCTGAGTCACCACCTAAAGAACTTCAGGCTCTTCTGATGGAAAACAGGACCACATGAAATCAAAGGCCAGGAGGGGATGATTGAAAGCAATACAGCTGACAGGCAGCACCAAGGCTCCCAGAATGTGAGAGAGGCCATCTTGGCCTCCCTGGCTCTCCCAGGTGAAAGTAGCTGCAGGGGTGAGCTCAGCCAACAGGTGGAGCAGATAAGCCATTTCTGCTCAGTCCCAGTGGGATTTCCTGACACACAGAATTCTAAGCAACAAATGGGCATTGTTTTAAGGCACTGAGTTCCAGAAAGGTTTGTGATGCAACCATAGATAACTGATAAACCGTATCTTTCCCCACCTAGTTAACCCACCTCGTTATCTCTATTAACGCAACCATCCTTCAGATCTCATCTCTCTGATGTCCCAGTAGGAAAGGTTGCCTGGAGCCAAAATGGTCCAGCAGGCTTGTCTCCTCCTCCTGCCGACATTTTCTAAGCCAGAGTTGTCCGACTCAGCTTTGCTTGGCCTCAGATAAAATTCTAGGACGTTCCCCATTTGTGCTTTTTTTTTGTCACACCTCTGCCTTGTAATTCCAAGGCCACTATCATATTCAGTTTGGATCTTCCTTCAGAAATCCTGAAATTACAATATGCTTACGGCTATTTTTGAGCATAAGAGAAATCTGTAAATGTGTTTCTATGTATCTGTATCCAAGTGCTTGTTTGCATTTATATTCCCTACGTCTCAACAGAGTCAACATTACATTTAATTCTATCTATGGTTGTATCGTACAACACACATAAATGTCTAATCTCTTTATGTAACTTTCCCAGTGCCAGCTAATCGTGTACCAATTTCTGACAAGAAGTTCCTTTTCAATTTTCTACAAAAGATTCTTTAATCCAGCTTGATTCATTTAGTAATCACAATATGAATATGCTACATTGGCCTGAAGAGCCCATTCGGTGTTTTCAAGAGATCTGAACTGTTGCCAATGGCAACCAGAGAATCAGCTAGACATCTCAGACGGAAGAGCCTTAGAGCCCATCCATATGATGAGCCCAGCAGAGTACTGGGAGGCTTATGACATTCTAATCATTGATAATTTGGGTTGTGCTGATGAGAAGATTTTTTAATATGAGGAATTTGGAGAGGGTGCCAAGGAGAGTTGCCAAGGTAATTAAAACAGCCTTGTAAATTGGCTTGAAGAACACACCAGGCCATCAAAATCACCTTCCGCCCATCTGACCCCCCTCCCCAGGCCACCCCCACCTATTCATCAGGTGTTCTCAGTCTTAATTGAAATGGACAACACAATGAGGACAAATATGCGCCACATCTCGTGCAGCACGTACTACTTCATAAACCGCTAAAGAATGTGACACCAAATAACGAGGTAGATCATTTGTACTCTGCCCACTTTCTAAAAGTGTTTGAGGTGGCTCACATTAAAAATGCAGTGAGAATAATGCACAAAATTAACACAAGGTAATAGCCAAGCGTAGTCATTTACAAAGTGTATAGAGGAGGAGGTGAAGGACTACAAATTAAACCCCCAAAATGCTAAATGGGGAAACCTAGGCTATCTGGATAGAAATCTAGCTTTGAGCACCCAACATTGGGGAAACGTGTGAAGAAGAGGAGAAAAAAGCATACTCAGTGAGCTGTAGTGAGTAGATGGGAGGAAAAGAAGTTGGAGGCGGAGTACCAACATAGCCTGGGTTCCAGTCTTCATAAAGTGCACTACTCCAGGAGTGATAAGGAGGAAATTAAGTCACCAGCGCCACAATGTGTGTGTGTGTGTGTGTCTTCACCAATTATCTACAGCTTAAAGTAGAGAGACCCTTCAGAGAACCCAGTATGAGGCCCAAGTTCAAAGCTCCCAAGTCTCCCACACATATCTGATCTGTGCCAAGTTTCCAATACCCCAGGAAATAAGGAAGAATGGTCTTAAAGAGTTTCCTAAATATTTTTCCAGCTCATACCACTTTATGCAGTTCTGTGATTAGAATTATCATTGTCATTTCAAGCGCAAGAGTATAATTCAAGTGCACAAAGTATCATACTTTTCTGAACAATACTTGCCAAGTCCTCCTCAGGTGCTCAAACATGAAGATATGAACTGAGCAGATCAGAAGGTGAAAGCAGAAGGGAGCTATGGGGAAATCAAAACTCAAATTGGGGCCGTGATGTCCATGGTCTTGGTACTTGAAGCCTTTCTACTTTCTGCAGATTAGAACCTCCCAGAGCTTCCCTCAAACCTGAGTCCCTTGAGAGCAGAGCTCTCTCCTTAGTCAAACACCACACTTTGCACATTCTTTGAAAAAGGAAAGGAAGAGCCCAGTTCTCTCTCCCAACTTCCCATTCCATTATAAAACTAAACATATCCAGATATTTTATGGACTCCTTCAGATACCATATAATAAGGTAATGCCTGTGGGTATAAAATCATTTTAATACATTAACACATTTTCTCAAGGTTAACATTCTCCTAAAATTTTTAATTTCCCACAGCATAGAATGGAAAGGATGAAGTTAGTTAATACTAAGAAGGATTTATTCACTGGTTTTTGCCTCTTGGGACCATTATTTTATGACAAGTAAATGGATTTCTTAAGACAGAGTTGGTAAATCAGAAATCATCTAGGATAATAATTACTTGTTTAGGACTTACTACATAAGGTGCATGCTACTATTATGCTTTTTAATGAATGAGGAAATCATAGTCTGCAATAGTTAATGTTTGCTCCCAAGGTGATAAATCTACCAAGTGATGGATGTAAAATTTAAATCCAGGTAGTCAGGTGTTGCCAATGAAGAAATAGACTTCTAAGCAAAAAATAATGACTGGTTGCTTGCTGCAATGAAAATACATTCTCTTTAAACCTTGAAATAATTCATCTGTCCATAAATACAGGTGATTGTGATACATCTTGGGAGTACATAGCCTTAAAATATAGCTCCGAGCTCCATTTATATGCTAGAAATTTTTCTGTTGTGCAAGCCCTTGCACAACACTCCCTGAAGCATTAAGCCCTGAGGACAATGAGGTTCCCGCCCACCTCAAATAATCTTAGGAACAAAGCCTCAGGTCTGTTGACCAAACATGCCCCTGAGCTGTACCTCTTGAAATGTTATGTGATCTATTAGGTGATGGTTCATATAAGTGCTGACACTTGCAGAAGTGACCACAGGATCCTGTAACTGTGCACCATTAGCTATCTCTATTAAATATGAAATAAAGACATACAAAGAGCTAACATACAGCCTTGGTCAGTTTGGCTCAGTGGATAGAGCATCAACCTGGGGACTGAAGGGTCCTGAGTTCAGTTCCAGTCAAGGGCACATGCCCTGGTTGCGGGCTCAATCCCTAGTAGGAGGCATGCAGGAGGCAGCCAATTGATGATTCTCTCTCATCATTGATGTCTCTATCACTTCTTCCTTCTTTCCTCTCTGAAATCAATAAAAATATATATTTTTTAAAAAGAGTTAACATACAAACTAAACTCTCAAACTCAAGTCAGTCATTAGCTTCATCCTTGTTTACTACAATTCCTAAATTACAAAATACTAGAGGCCCAGTGCACAAAAAGTTGTGCACTTGGAGGTGGTCCCTCAGCCAGGCCTGCGCCCTCTTGCAGTCTGGGACCCCTCAGGGAATGTCCACCTGCTGGCGTGCCTGGCCAGCCTAGATGAGGGGCTGATGGCTGTTTGCAGGCTGGCAAAGCCCCCCAGTGGGGACCCTCTCCCCATGGGGGTGTGGCCAGCCTGGGTGAAGAGCTGAGGGCCGTTTTCAGGCTGCCCACAGTCCCTTCAGGGTTCGGGTCCCTACTGGGGTGCCTGTCAAGCCTGGGTGAGGGGCTGAGGGCCATTTTCAGGCTGTCCACAAGCTCGCATTAACCCAATGTCCCAGCGAAGGCTGGCTGGAATCAGGTTTCTGGGGTTTATTTATCTTCTATAATCAAAACTATGTTGCCTTGAGCAGAGGCCCAGCCAGCCTAGGCAGGCAGTTGCAATGGAATCCTCCTGTTTGTTCCAGCTCCATGGCTGCTGGCCTCCATCTTGGCTGGGTTAATTTGCATACAGCCACTCTGATTGGCTGAGGGCATGGCTTGGCTGGTGGGCATGGCTTTGGTGTCTCAGAGTGATGGTTAATTTCCATATTACCCTTTTATTAGAGTAGATAGTAGAGTCCCAGTGCATGAAAATTTATGCACTGGAGGGGAGGGTCCCTCAACCTGGCCTGCCCCCTTTCAGGGTCCAGGAGCCCTCAGGGGTGGGAGGTGACCTGTCGATCAGGGGAAGCTGATGCCCCATCAAACCTCTGCTGCTGCCACTGCCTGCAGCGTAAGCCTCAGATGGCCCTGGTTACCTGCACCTTGGGCCAGCCCTGGGAAGCTGGGGGGTTGAGGGGACTGGGGGACTCTGGAGGCAGGCATGCAGAGCCTTGCCACACACCTGCCACCCCAGCAGGGCAGAGGGGACTGCACACATCTTGTGGCTGTGGGCACCGCCATCTTTGAGAGTGGGGCAGTCAATTAGTATATTCACTCCTTATTGGCTGTGGGTGCTGCTATCTTTGAGGGTAGAACAATCAATTAGCATATTCCCTCTTTATTAGATAGGATTGCTTTTGGTTTCCCATTTTTCTCTCAACTAAGCTGAAGAGGTACAAGCAAATAGTGACTACAACACTTCTGGTTTCTCTCCATGTAGAGAGCTTGGAAGTGAAGTCACCTATCTTTACAACATGAAAAAGCTGAGCAACTGGAAAAACAGCTGCTTTTCCTGGGCCCATCAGAGAACTATCATTGCAGGGAAAACTGCCACTTCAAAATCTGGAGAAGCAGGCAAAGCTAGAAAGTCATAGACAAGATCGCTTCCCTGGAGCAGAAGCTGCTGGCACTATAAACTGGTAGGAACACCTAGCCATCTATATATATAAAAGGCTAAGTAACTGGCCATACATACGTCTGACTGACCAGCTAGTACATATGATGTGCACTGGCAATTTAAAAATAAATGTTGACTCACATGTGTGATACATGTAAAGCTCTCGCTGGTGCCAATTGCATGTGTGTTTTAATTTTATAATACTATATTGTATATACTATCTTGACATGTAATTTTTTTTGCAGTAACGTAATTACCACAGGAATCTTTCTTCTAATTAATTTCCTTTCAATGTGCACAAATCCATGCACTGGGCCACTAATATTCACATAAATCTTCACAAAAGCCCATTTACTTCATTTCCTCTATTATGCAGCACAACATGACCAGCTTTCAACAAAAACTTGCAGTACGTGCCAAGGTAGGAGAAAACACACTCCAAAATCACAAAGGAAGCATTAGAACCAAATTCAGATATGACACAGCTGTTGGAAAATCAGACAGGTAATTTAAAATATCTATGATTGATATGTTAGAGACAAAAAGGGAAAAGTAGACAACATGCAAGAACAGGTAATATATGCAGAAAGATGAAAACCCAACAACAGCAACAAATAATCAAAAGGAAATAAGAGCTATCCAAAGCACCATAAAAAGCAACATAACAAAGGTAAGGCCCAGCTTTGATAGGCTCATCAATAGACTTGACATTGCAGAGGGGAAAAAATCAGTACACTTCAAGGTAGGCCAACAGAAACTTCCCAAAGTAAAATGAAAAGAAAAAGGACAAAACACCCAAGAGCTGAAAGGCAATTTCCACCTCAAAAAGACAAACATGCACCCAGTTGGCATGGTTCAGAGGTTGAGCATCAACCTATGAACCAGGAGATCACCATTCTATTCCTGGTCAAGGCACAATCCCGGTTTGCAGACTCAATCCCCAGTGTGGGGCATACAGAAGGTAGCTGATCAATGATTCTCTCCATTGATGTTTCTATCTCTCTCTCCCTCTCCCTTCCTCTCTGAAATCAATTTAAAACAAACAAACAGCCAAACATGCATAATATGAATCCCAGGAAGAAGAGGGAGGGAGAAAAGAAGGGAATACATCAAAATAAACTCATGTTTAGTTTAATGTAGATACAGATGCTTACACACGGAAATATTTGTAAATATATGTAGATACACGTTAACATACATGTGTATATTTGCCTGCTCTATCAGCTGAGAGGGCAGAAAAGCAGACACCCCAGTAGCAACTAGCACACTAACCACTGTGCTGTACATCTGAAACTAATATAATATTGAATGTCAATTGTAATTAAAAAATAACATTTTAACCGACAAATCTCAATTGAAGCACATTCTACCAAAGACCTGGCCAGCACTCCTCAAAACTTATCAAAATTATCAGAGTCGAGTAAAGTCTGAGAAGCGGTGGCAGCCAAGAGTAGCCTAAGGAAACATGACAAATGTAATGTGATATCTTGGATAGGATCCTGGGACAGAAAATGGATATTAGGTTAAAACTAAGGAAATTCTAATAAAGTATGGACTTCAGTTCATAATAGTGTGTGTATATTGGTTTGTTAACTGTAACCAATGCACCTTACTAATGTAAGGTAATAACAGAGGAAA
>PVJC01016665.1:0-33468 GCA_004026665.1 Murina feae | reverse complement strand
TTTTTTTTTTTTTTTTTTTTTTTTTTTTTTTTTTTTTTTTTTTTTTTTTTTTTTTTTTTTTTTTTTTTTTTTTTTTTTTTTTTTTTTTTTTTTTTTTTAAATTCTCACCTGAGGATATTTTTCCATAGATTTGTAGAGAACATTGATGTGAGAGGAACACATCAATTGGTTGCCTCCTGCATATGCTCTAACTAGGGCTTGGGCCAGGAGGAGACTGCAACCAAGTATGTGCCCTTGACCGGAATCTAACTCAGGACCCTTTAGTCCACAGGCCAATGCTCTCTCCATTGAGTCAAACTAGCTAGGGCTCTCTTTGTTTCTTGATGAGTCTGGCTAATGGTTATCAATCTTGTTTATCCTTTCAAAAAAACAGCTCTTGGTTTCATTGACTCTTTTAAAAAAATTTTTAGTCTCTATGTAATTTATTTCTGTTCTAATCTTTAATATTTCCTTCCTTTTACTTCTGTGGAGCTTTTCTTGTTGTTCTCTTTCTAATTCTTTAAGTTGTATGGTTAAATAGTTTATTGCTGATTTTTCTTGTTTTTTGAGGTAGGCCTGTAGTGTTATGAACTTCCCTCTCAGGGCTGCTTTTGCTGTGTCCCAGAGATTTGGGGTGGTTGTTGTGTGTTCATTTTCATTTGTTTCCAGGAAGTTTTTTATTTCTTTCTTGATCTCATTGGTAACCCATTCATTGTTTAATAACATCCTATTTAGCCTCCATGTGTTTGAATGTTTTGGGGAGTTTTTACTACAATTGATTTGTAATTTCATTCCACTGTGATCGGAGAAGATGCTTGATATGATTTCAATTCTTGAACTTATAGAAACTTGTTTTGTGTCCTAACATGTGGTCTATCTTTGTGAATGACCCATGTGCACTTGATAAGAGTATATATGCTTCATCTTTGGGGTGAAATGCTCTGTAAATATCATTTAAATCCAGCTGATCCAATGTGTGCTTTAGAGTCACTGTTTCCTTGTTAATTTTTTTTTCTGGAAGATCTATCCAGTGAAGTTAGTGGGGTGTTAAAGTCCCCTTCTATGACTATATTATTGTCAATCTCTCCCTTAAAGTCCTCTAGAAGTTTGTTTGTTTTTATATATATTTAAGTGCTCCTATATTTGGTGCATATATGCTTACCAGAGTTATATCCTCTTGTTGAATCAATCCCTTTAGTATTATGTAGTGACCTTTGTTGTCTCTTGTGATGGCCTTTATTCTGAAGTCTATCTTATTGGATATGAGTATTTCTACCCCAGCTTTTTTTTTTCTTTTGCATTTGCATGGAAAATTTTTTTTCTATCCCTTCACTCTCATCCTGTGTGAGTGTTGTTTCAGGTGGGTATCCTGTAGACAGCATATAGTTTGATCATGTTTCCATATGCATTCAGCTATGCTATACCTTTTGATTGGAGCAATTAATCCATTTACATTCAGGTTATTATTAATAGGTACTTATTTATTGAAATTTTAATTCTGTATGCCTAGATTTCTCTCTCTCTTTCTTCTTCTCATTATAGAAGTCCTTTTAGAATTTCTTATAATGCTGGCTTGGTGGTGATGAACTCCCTTAGCCTTATTTTTTTTTTTTGTCTGGGAAGTTCTTTATTTCACCATCTATTTTGAATGATAGCCTTGCTGGATATAGTAATCTTGGTTTCAGATCCTTGCTTTCCATTAGCTTGAGTACATCATGCCATTCTCTTCTGGCCTATAGAGTTTGTGATGACAAATCAGATGACAGCCCTATGTGAGCTCCTTTGTAGGTAACAGTTTGCTTTTCTCTTGCTACCTTTAAGATTCTCTCTTTGTCTTTAATTTTTGGCATTTTAATTATGATGTGTGTGAGCGTAGGCCTGTTTGGGGTTCTCTGTGCCTTCAGAATTTGTGTGTCTTTTTTGTCCACCAGGTCAGGGAAGTTTTCTTCTATTATTTCTTCAAACACATTCTCTATCCCTTTCTCCCTTTCTGCCTCTTCTGGCACACCTACTATGCGAATATTGTTATGTTTCATGTTGTCCCATAACTCCCTTAAGCTGTCCTCCTGTTTTTAATTGTTTTTTTTTTCTTTTTTAAAAAAATATATTTTATTGATTTTTTTTTTTACCGAGATGAAGGGAGAGGGATAGAAAGTTGGGAACATTGATCAGCTGCCTCCTGCACACCCCCTACTGGGATATGCCTGCAACCAAGGTACATGCCCTTGACCAGAATCGAACCTGGGACTCTTCAGTCTGCAGGCCGACGCTCTATCCACTGAGCCAAACTGATTAGGGCTGTTTTGTTTTGTTGTTGTTTTTTTATTCTCTGATTGAATGACTTTTTCTACCCTATCTTCTAATTCACTGATTCAATCCTTAGTTTTCCCTAATCTGCTGTGTATTCCTTCTGATATGTTCTTTTATTTGTGCTATGTTATTTTTTATTTCTGTTTTCATAGTTGCTATATCTTTTCTCATGCTGTTGAGCATCTTTACCATCATTACTCTGAACTCTGTTTCAGATAAATTTCTTAACTCTGCTTCCTTTATCTTTTCTTTTGGAGAATTATCTTGTTCTTTCATTTGGGAGTTGTTTCTTTGTCTCCTCATTTTTGGTGCCTGTTTGGGTTTATGACTATACTAGAGGCCCAGTGCACAAAAATTTGTGCACTTGGGGGTGTCCCTCAGCCCAGCCTGTGCCCTCTCATAGTCTGGGACCCCTCAGGGGATGTCCACCCTCTGGCTTAGGCCCGAGCGTGCCTGAGCTGGCAGTCAGACATCCCTCTAGCAGCCCGGGAGCCCTCAGAGGATGTCCACTTGCCAGCAGGGAACAGGCCTAAGCTGCAGTCAGACATCCTTAGTGCTGCTGAGGAGGCGGGAGAGGCTTCCACCACCATCACCACTGTGTTGGCAGCCTTCAGCCTGGCTTGTGGCTGAGCAGAGCTCCCCCTGTGGGAGCGCACTGCATTGAGCGTTTGCCCCCTGGTGATAAGTGTGTGTCATAGTGACCAGTCATTCCCTGTCATTCTGCTGTTAGGGTCAATTTGCATATTACCCTTTTATTATATAGGATATTAGGCAGTTCTGCTATGCCTCTCAGTCTCTAGTACAGGATAGTATCAAATACTGTTTCTGACTTATTAGATCAAGCAAAGACTCAAAGCCTCCAGTGACCATCTCTGCTTGTAGGCTGATTGGATTTGGTCTTGAAAAGTCCTCAGCTAATCATCCACAGGTGTGGGGAGAGTTTTCCCCCAATGGGGTGGGGCAGTTTCTTCTGCCTGGAGGCTAATTGTTATTCTTAGTTTCTTGGGCCTCAGAAATTCCACACTGTGGGGCAAGGTGTTTTCCAATAGGGTGGGTCAACTGCTCCCCAGGCAAAACCACCTAGATAGCAATTGTCTGCCTGAGAAAGATGACCTCTGCAGCATGAGGAAATAACTCAGCACTGGAAATTGGGATGTCTGCCTTTTGAGCTTTAACCCCAGAGCCCTCAAGCCTGGCTTCTGCTCACAAAGCTCCAGTCCACTCTGCCCTCTCTCTGCTGGAGCACCAGGTGAGTGGCTACACAGGAAATTTTGTGCATTGCCCCTTTAAGAGGGTGCCTGCATTTCTAGCCATCTCTCTCTGGCAGGCAGCAACCCTGCTGCTTCTCACAGCCAGATGTTATGTGGATATCCTTCTCAGTTCTGGTTCTCTCTGCTGAGGGCAGGGGGCACAGCTTGGGGATTAGACCCCAGAGTTCTCAGTGGCAACCCCCCACAACTGAGATATCTCTCCAGAACTTTAGTTGCTGTCTGTGGGAGCCTGGCCAGCCCTTTTGCACCTCTGCTCCTCCTACCAGTCTCTATGTGGTGTCCACTTTCTGTCCTTGGTTATCAGGGTTCTCTCTAGCGAGTCTTCAGTTGATTATTCAGGAAGTTTTTCTGTATTTTAGTTGTAATTCCAATTTGGTCCTGGGAGCATGTCTGTGCAGCATCCACTTACTCTGCTGCCATTTTTAATCCCCCAAGGCATTCTGGTCCATTGAGTTCAGGGCTGTGCCAAGAAAGGATGTTTCATTTGCCAGTTGGGATAAAGGGCCCTAGGACTCTTTATCCAGGATGGCCAAAGTCTGGATTCCAGGGCCCCTTTGCCTGCTCTGAACACAGCAGCTCCTTCTAACACTCCCTCCCTGCCAGTACTCCCCGGAGCCTTGGGTGGGCCAACCCTGTGGCAGCAGACCCATGGAGGTTGAGGAACTGTCTACACTGGGGTTGTGGTTGCAGGGCTGTCTCAGAGCTCCATTGGTCCTGCCAGGGGTCTGCTCTCTCTCAGCTCATGGCAGAGCGGGAGCACTGGAGGATTCCTGGAGGAAATCCTATCTAAGTCACATAGGGGCAGCTGGGAAGGGCATGGGGGAGGAGCACCCCCATCCTAGAGTGGGAGCACAGCTGGCTCAGGCACCTATAGCTCCCTTCCCCACTGATGGGCAGGGACTGCCACTGAGGGTCGAAAGCACCCAGCTACCAAATCTTCCAGCATTCACTATGTGTTGGGCCTGTGGTGAGGGTGTGGCCTGTGGGGACTGGTGACCAGCCCAGGTCTCTCCACAGGTAAAAGCTGGGCCTTCCAGGAGGATTCCCATCTTCCTGGCACCCCCCCAAATCATGACGGGCAGAACTCTGAACTTGGAAGCAATGTCCTGTCTCAGCTCAGACTTTCCTGGGCTGGGTTTCTCAGAGGCAAGTTCCTTGACCTGTTTGTGCCCCAGCAGGTTCCCAGGGACTCTGTACGTATCCTCCCTCTAGTGTGTGGTTCTGGAACCCACTGAGGGGGTGGGGGGAGGGGCTCCACGCAGTATGTGAGATAGAGGGTGGGAGAGTTCACCCTCTCCTGTGCCATTAGCTGGTGCTTCTGAGACCTTGCCAGGCATAGGTCTTGAGAACTTGCATTTCGGACCATCTCCCAGCTGATCCTGCAGGCACTGGCTCCCCATGAGGAGCAAGGCTGTGGCTGCTGTCAGCTGAACATACTCAAGTGTGTATCATCATCGTTGAGGCCACTGGTCCCTGCTGGCATCTCCCCGTCCCCTGCCCCAGCCCTGATCCCTTCCTCTCTCAGCTGAGCCTGGAAAGGGTCGACCTGCTTATAGACAAATCGCTAGAGCATGGACTCCTGGGGAGGAGGTCACAGGTTTGGCAAAAGGTGCAGCCCCTCATTCAGAAGAAGCATTGGGTCCAAGCTGAGTGGGACTGCAGCCTGTTTACCAAAATACATTTCACCATGCAAAGGGGACAAGGCTGGCTGGGGTGTGGGCAGGGAGGCCGAGGGGGGAGGACGAGGCACTGGCAGGCTGTCCCAGCTTCCTCGCTTAGGGGCCCAGGAGGTAAGGTTTTGGACCCCTGAGGAGGTGGGGGTTCTAGGACGTCTCGCAGCACTTCACAGGCAGACACGCAGAGCAGGAAGATTGTGTTCAGAAGCTGGCTTCCAGCTTCTCTGGCCTCAGTTTTCTCATCTGTAAAACAGTAATAACACTAATTCTATGTATGGGCTGCACCTTCTGCTGGCTGACACTGGGCTGCAGGGCCTGGGGATCCCAAATCCAGAAGAGATGGGCTCCAGTCCTCGGGATCTGACCAGTGGGCCTGGTCTCCAGGTCTGGATCATGTTCTGGGCACTGGCTCAGAGGGGTGGGAGGCCTGCCGCACACCCAGCCCTGGTTGTGAGTCCCTCCCTGTGGGAGGCAGGGTTGCCTTGGCAACTGCAGCCAAGGAGGAACAACAACTAGCTCTCGGCTGGGCTATGTCTGTCCTCAATATAGTGGTCCGGAAGCTGGGTTTGCTTCGAAGGCAGGGCCAGAGGTTTTCTTTCTTTGCCTTGGGATTTGGTTTATGGGAGCCCCCCTGAGCCACCAGGCTAGTGGGATTAGGTGGAACCAAAGGCCAGAGTGTGACTTCAGGATGAGCAATGGCCAGTGAGAAAGAGAGGCCGCCAGTGAGAGGAGGCTGTGGAAATAGGACAGATCCTGCCTTAGTTGGCTCTGACAGCTGAAGCAGCATAGTTCTCTCTCCCGGGCTGGACGCTGCAGGCCCGAGATCCAGGTGCCGCCTGCCTGGCTCTGTCTGAGGCCTCTCGTCTTGACTGGTGGATGGTGGCTTCTCCCCTGTCCTTCCCTCTGTGTGTGTCCGTGTCCTAGTCCCTCTTTTCATACGTGGATTAGGGACCCGTCGTAAAGATCACCTTTTAGCTTTATTACATCTATAAAGACCCTGCTTCCAAATAAGGTCACATTCACAGGCCCCAGGGGTTAGAACTTCATGTTCAGTTCGGACACAGCTCCACCCATGTGTGTGCATATACCCTTGGTGATGCGAAAAGATCTTCCAGGAGTGAGAGGGGGAAAACAACACATTTTGAAAACAGGAAGAAAGGAACCCCTGCCTCCTGGTGGCTGTCAGAAGCCCCTGCCGTGTGCGGGCCCACAGACCCTGTGCTGAGGCCTGATCCCGCTTCCCCTGGGTGTGGTGCTGGAGGGTCCCCTCACCTCCCTGGGCCTTGGCTTTCTCATCTGTGAAATGCTGTGTGGATTCGATCCTCATTAGCGCTCCTGTCCTGTGTCGTCAGCTCGCCCTCTTGGCTGGGTCACCCCGGCTGTCAGCTCCTCTCCCGGGGCAAAGCCTTGGCTGCACAGCCCGCCCGTTTCCAGCCCATTTCTCCTCCATGGCTGAGAAGGTGTGGATGGTAGAGACAGACAGGGTAGGGGTGGGGTGGGGCGGGATCCTGAATCAGGGAACCGGGCGGGAGCCACAGGGAGGCGCCAGGACTGCTGTTCCTATTCAACAGTGACACATCCTTCCTTAAAATGCTGGCATCGCATCCATGCTGTCCCCAACCTGCCCAGTGCATCCTGAACTCTGCCACCACTTCCTGGGACCCCCAGACAAGTCCCTCAACCTCCCAAGCCTCAAGTTTTCTCACTGCAAGAAAGGGCCTCGCTGACATCATGGCGCCGGGATGAGTGGAGTGCGTGCGAGAGGCCTGAGCACAGGGAGGGTGATTGGACCTGGGTGGCCGTCTGTGGGCAAGAGATCAGACAAGATGATGCGGGAGCCCGGTGTGCGGCCGCGGCACCAGAGGTGTTGGGTCTGCTGTTCCTGCCCAGGCTGCAGCTGACTGAGCCCCCTGGCTCTTAGCCCGTCAATGGGAAGACGAGTGGGTGGCACTCTCTGTGAAGCCAGCACTGTGCTCAGTTAGTCACATAACAGGTCTTAGCGCATTTCCACGACCCTTTATTGAGACACATTATTCCTTGGCTGGAGGCAGCTCCTTAGCGCGTATTGATTGATGCCGAGACAGAGGGTGAATGGCCCGGCACACGGCTGCCAGAGCAAGGATGTTGTGCTAATGTGAAATTACAATTCCCACACTCGTGTTTCCCTAAATGCTGGCTCTGATATATCAGCTTTTATTCAGGGAAACCACAATTGTCTACTCTCCCCTAAAAAACACCTGTCCTTCGCAGGCCCATGGGTGGGGGTGAGGGGAGGCGGGGCAGGGACACACGGGTCCGACACTGCCCTCCTGCCGGCGGGAGACGGCCTTGCACACTGACAGAAGGGAATGGTATTCTGTGTGGGGCAGGCACTGGCCCTGCCTCCTTGTCCAGTGACCCCAGCCAGCCTGGCATCCCTGAGCTGAACCGTGGCCCCGACACACATGTCCACCAGGACCCTTCCTTGAAAAAGGGTCTGTGCAGATGGGAGTTGAGTGAAGGGCCTGGAAATGCAGCCATCCTGGACACCCTAAATCCGATGACTGCTATTCTTGTCAGAGACAGAAGAGGAGCCACAGACACACAGGGAGAGTCCGTGGGAAGACAGTCTTGGCGTGATGTGGCCACAAGCCCAGGGACACCTAGAGCCCCAGGCGCTGGCAGAGGCAGGAAGGACCCTCCGACAGAGCCTCCACAGGAAGCATGGCCCTGCCCATGCCTGGAATTTGGACTTGGCAGAGGATGGGGTCTCAGTCCTAGATCCCACAGGAGGCTGGTTCCACCCACCCTCCCCCACACCCAGTCTTGTCTGAGTCTGAAAAGGCCTTACCTGGATGCATATGTTTGTCTCCTGTGGGTTCGTTGCCAACCAGCTGCTTTGCCCCCTGGTAATCATGAGGAAACCAACTCAACAGAAGAAATCCTAACCCGCCAGCCCCAGCCAGGCGTCGGGCATGCAAATCAGAGTATAGAAGCTCAGAGTCAGTTTAACGCAGAACAGAGGGTCTGGCTGCAGTACACTGATGCCCCTGACACCCAAAGTTGGAGACAGCTGGGCCCAAGCTACCCCCTCAGCTCAGAGACCTGTGTGGCACTTGGGGCTGGGGGTGGGGAGCAGAGGAAGGGAGGGGCAGCAGGAGAAAGGGGGGAAGGGAGAAGGAGCCAGAAAGGGGAAGGAAGGGAAAGAAAGAGAGGAGTTGTGAGGGAACGGAGGCACATTCACATAGAGCCACACTCACTGTGTTACAGCAGCACAGTCGCCAGAATGGGGGAGCGGCCGGTGCCCACCGTGGGTGACTGGATAAACCACATGGGCTCATCTGTAGAGGAATAACCATGCTGGGGAACATTATTCAGCCCTGAAAAGCACTGCCACGCTGCCACGTGGCTGAACCTCAGAAACATGACTCAGAGAAACCAGACACAAAGGCCCCATGCTGTCCAATTCCATTATATGAAACTAGAGGCCCGGTGCACAAAAATTTGTGCACTCAGGGATGTCCCTCAGCACAGCCTGTGCCCTCTAGCAATCTGGGACCCCTCGGGAGATGTCCACCTGCTGGCTTAGGCCCGCTCCCCGGGCAATCGGGCAGTCAGGTCTAAGCTGGCAGCCAGACAAACCTCTGGCAGCCTGGGGGCCCTCGGGGGATGTCCACTTGCCAGCGGAGAGCAGGCAAGTCAGACATCCTTAACTTCGTTGAGGAGGCAGGAGAGGCTCCCACCACCACTGCTGTGCTGGCAGCTGGCAGCCTGGCTTGTGGCTGAGCAAAAGCTCCCCCTGTGGGAGCACACTGACCACCAGGGGGCAGATCCTACACTGAGCATCTGTCCCCTGGTGGTCAGTGTGTGTCATAGTGACCAGTCATTCCAAGTGGTTCTGCTGTTAGGGTCAATTTGTATATTATCCTTTTATTATATAGGATAGAGGCCTGGTGCATGGGTTGGGGCTGGCTGGTTTGCCCTGAAGGTTGTCCCGGATCAGGGTGGGGTTCCTGGCCAGTCTGGGTGAGTGGCTGATGGCTGTTTGCAGCGAGGCTGGCTGGAAACTGGTATCTGGGATTTATTTAACTTCTCAAGTTGAAACTTTGTTGCTTTAACCAGAGCTCAGGTCTGGTTGCCCCTGACAACCCAGGCTCCCAGTGCTTCCTTGAGCCCAAGGCTGGAAGCAGGTATCTGAGGTTTATCTTCTATAATTGAAATTTTGTTGCCTTGAGTGGAGGCCACAGCCAGCCTAGGCAGATAGTAACCTTAGCTTCCTCCATCGCCAGGGCAAGCCTCCTGCTTATTCCAGCTCCGTGGCTGCCCGTTGCCATCTTGGCTGGCTTAATTTGCATATAGTCGTTCTGATTGGCTGGTGGGCGTGGTTTGGCTGGTGGGCATGGCTTAGGTATAGCGGAGTGAGGGTCAATTTGCATATTACTCTTTTATTAGATTAGATACCCAAATGGGAAATCCTCAGAGACAGGAAATGCAGTGGTGGTGCCATGTTTGGGGGATGAGTGGGAGCCTGTGGGTGCAGGGTTTCCTGTAAGGGAGATGGAAATGCTCTGGAATTAGGTGGTGCAGGTGGCATGTCTGCATGTGCTAACACCACCAAAAGGTGAGTGGGTAAATTAGGGCTGTTATAAAAACTCGGGGTGGGGGGAGGTGCAGTTGCGAGGTCCAGAGGACACCTCCTCTGTGACCTGTTCTGGGTCACCTCTTCGTCATCACAGAGTTCACCCCCAAGCCTGCTGGAAGGAAGACTGTGTAAGCCCTGGAGGGCAGAGCTGGTATTGTGTCTCCACAGGCTGTGGGGACTGCCAAGCACATGGAGCCTGTCACTGGCCTCATGCAAGAGGGGAATGGGAAGGGGAAGGAGTGGCCCTGGGCAGTCCCCCTGCACAGGGAGCACCCTGGTGGGCCCAGGTGGGTTTCTGCCTGTAGCTCCCTTGGAGGGTCCTTGCGGGGAGGGGGAGGAGGCCTTCCTGCCTCTTCATCTCCTGGGCCTCCAGGCTAGTTTCTGTCCTCACATGGCCTTCTCCCTGTCAGACTTAGGCTCAGCCTCATTCAATAAGCAGGACCTTGTCTGAACTAACTAAGATGCACTATTTCCAGGTCAGGCCATGTTTACGGGTTCTGGTGAGTTTGGGGGGAGACACTACTCACCCCAGTACATGGTCCTTCCCAAAATAGATGGCTGGGAGGACAACACAACCTCAGGATCCGGCCCTTTATCCTAGACTCTGGGCATGATTCTGAGCTGGAAGAGAATTTGGATCATCGACTAAGGCAGACCACCAATGGGATATGGAAGCCCAGAGCTCCGTGCCTGTTCCTCATTGGTCAGAGAGGATCCCAGAGCTCCGTGCCTGTTCCTCATTGGTCAGAAAGGAATGATACTCCCTGTGCCTGTTCCTCATTGGTCAGAGAGGATCCCAGAGCTCCGTGCCTGTTCCTCATTGGTCAGAAAGGAATGATACTCCCTGTGCCTGTTCCTCATTGGTCAGAGAGGATCCCAGAGCTCCGTGCCTGTTCCTCGTTGGTCAGAAAGGAATGATACTCCCTGTGCCTGTGTTATGTGGTCATGGATGGGAACGTGAGCACTTAGGAAAACGGTGCCAAGTGTCCTATTGCAATGTGTGGGAGACCTCTGACCCCAGGACAGGGCGTCTGCTGGGATGTAATGGGTTTGAGGGCCAGTGAAGGTGATGGGGCCCAGCACAAGCCTCCCAGCATCCCAAGGCCCCTGCGCTGCACCCCTTCTTTCCTACTATGCTTCCTTTTCTGCTGTGCTTCTTTCCATGGCTGAGGCAACAGCAAGCACACAATAGGTGCTCAGCAAGTGCGGAACACAGGCATGCGTGGGTGGGAAGGGGGGTCTCCTGGAAAAATCCCCAGGCCCAGTTCAGTCCTTTGGTCACCAGCACTGCTGACAGCCGGGTGCCCAGGGGCTTTGCCTTGTGGGACCCACCGTAGAGCTTCACGGGCCTGTCTGTCAGGCAGACCTGCCCTGGAGGTGTTGGCTCTCATTGGGCAGCGCATGTGAAGAAAATCCAGTTCTGAGCTTGGGGAAGGGGTGTGGGCTGGAAACCCACCAGCAGATCACATTCCCACTCCTGCTGACAGAGGGGGGCCGGTGCTGGGGGCAGGCATGCCCTCAACCCGGGTGTGGGGCGGGTGTGGTGTCTGGCCCCCTCAGGGCTGGAAGGCAGGGCTGTCCAGGTCAGCAGAACAGTGGGCAGCAGGCAGTGAGGGGGCACAGAATTTAGAGTCTCCCACGTTTGTGCAGCAATTCTCAGACTGACATCCCTGGACTGCCAGCAGCGTCACTTGGGAGTTTGAGGGACGCCAATTCCCGGGTTCGCCCCTGACTTGCCAGTCAGACACTGGGGGGCAGCCAGGCCAGCGGGGTTTTATCACACCTCATGAGACCCAATTTCCAAATTAAAGTCACATTCCCAGCTTCCAGAGGACAAGTTTGGGGGGGACACCATTCAGTTCAGTATAGGTGCTAAGGGTGGACCTGGGGGGACATGGGAAGGTCACCCTATGCCCCGCCTATTTCTATGTCTTATGCGTCTGTGACCTTGACTTAATGTCGCCCCTGAGGTTGCATATCCATCCCGTGGAGGCATCCACATTGGAGGAGCTGACCCCGCCCCACCCACTGGTCAGCAGCAGCACAGGGGCCCCGGCTAGGTTTCATGGCCTGGGCTCCCAGCTGGTTGGGGGAGCGAGATGGGGGTGCAGGCCTGATTAACATTGGGGGTGGGAGGAAGAACATGATTGAGATGCAGCCTGTGGAGTGGCCAGCAAGTGAGGAGGCCCCTGGAACTCACTGGCCTTCTGACCCCTCCCCCACACACACACCTGAAGGTGTCAGCCACAGGAGACTTGCCCCCTGAGCCATTACCCCTCAGGAGGTTGGCTGCTGGCGGAATCCTGAAAGTCTCATTTAAAGTTCACCTTCGATGCACTGGGAGGTTCTCTCTATTAAAAGCACTTGTCTTGATTGAATGTTACTTTAAGGTTGGCACAGCATTTTCCCTTTATGTGTGTGAATGTGTACATGTAAATACACGTACGATGTTGATGAGTGAACGTTTGTGGCATATTTACTAAGTAAAGCTGTGGAAACCGTTAGCGGCCCCTTCAGGGGGGTCTCCAACTCGCTCACTTGTGCTGCGCGTGTTAGGGGCTCCGAGCAGCTGGGAAGCAACATGCCCTGCTGTCCAGGAGCGCAGGGTGCGGGGCCTTCATGACAGGCACCCATCAAGGGTGGGTCGATGGGCGCTGTGACGACAGGTCCACAGGACCCGAGGGAGGGAATGACTTGCTCGCTCCCCATGCTGCTTTGAGGCGGGCAGCCGAGTCTCAGGCTCAAGGTCAGGCCCTGCAGCGGAGCCTGGGGATGCCCTGAAGATGCCACGTGCAAGGGGCCCTCCCAGGAGCAGATCTGCCTCCGAGAGTCAGCCAGGCCGGAAGAGGTGGTTTTATTTCAGGGGTTCAGGACAAAACAAGCATGTGTGGTGAAAGCATGACCTTCACTCGACCTCTGGACACGCCCCTCCCAGGAAAGGCTGCTGTCACTGAGCCGCCTGCCATGCAGGCCGGACCGGAGGACGGCATACACACGTGCGTTTGCACACGTGCTGCTGGGACGCAGGCGTGCAGAAATGCTTTGGAACGATGCCCCGTTAGCCTGACTTTCGGGGGGTTTCAGCTGAGTTCTGTGAGGTGGGCGCTTGTATAAAAAACGAATTCGCGTTATTCCTTTCTAAGTGAGGAGCCATCGAACGCGCTGCCTTAAAAACACAAAATCTCACGTTCGTGTTTCCCTATAACTTCATCCTGTGAGCAGCCTTGTTCAGTCCAGCCTGATGCACTTGGCTGTGGACTTGGGCACACTCTCGCTCCAAAGCCTCTCACTGCTGCTCCTCAACAATCATCCCTAGCTCCCCATTCCCCCTGCAGCCTGGCATCCGCTCATTCTCCCTGAGCTGGCCCACCTGCCTTTCCCTCCGCAATCGGGCCGTGTTCCTGCTGTCCCCTCTCTTGGGTGGCCAGGCCCGTTTTTAGTTCAGAGTCCTTTTCATCAGCATCTGTCATGGTCGGCAGCAGTGACTGCTAGGACGTGGAGGTCTGCCGTCAGCAGGCAGCAGGCAGTGTCCGCCTCACATCTTGTCAGGGTGATGCCGGCCCCAAGCCATCCAAGCTCGACTTAGGGAAGAATCTCCACGGGACTGCGCCGGACCCTGTTCCAGACCTGCGATGCGGGTCTGCAGGGGCCTCCGGGCTCCTCTATTTGTGTTCATGGAACTCGCTTTGCGCAGCCCTGGCAGCCTGCAGTGAGGGTCTTTACAAGACGCCCCAGGGAAAGCTGTGAGGCTGAGAGACTTCCTTCACGTGCAGAACATGGCCTGCCTGTCCATCTCCTGGCCACAGCTTTGATTGTGGCTGATGTGCACCCTTAGCCTCATCCATGCTGTTCCCTGCTCACTTTGGCCTCCAGGGAGCTCGAGCCCTCTCGGTGGCCAGGCCCAGGCATGCGCCCCTGGCTCTTGCCTCTGTCCATTCCCCTCATTTCCTCGTAACCTCAAGTTTCTCTGTTAGTGGTTCCTCTGTCCGCTTACCCTTGTTAGAAGACGATGGAGCACAAGACAGATGAATGCTGTACTCATCAGGGTCCCCAGCCTTGTCACTGTCCTTGGCCTTTTAGCCCTCCATCCTTGAAGCCACCAGTTTTGGGAGGCCCTATGCCCTCTCCCCTGACTGCCCGGCCACTCACAGTCCGCAGTGCTCGGGCCACCGCCCCTAAAACATGCTTTTAAATATATATATATACATATGCATATATTTCTTTATTGATTAGTGTGACAGGAATGTTTTACAGTAGAGGAGGTGGCGGCACAGCTCTGTGGGTGTGCTAGCTGCCATGAATCGAGCACTTAAATGGTTTACTTTATGTCATGTGGGTTATACCTCAATTTTTTTTTTTTAGAAAAGGAAAAAGAAAACAACAAAAACAAGCAAACAAAAAAACAACTAATTGGGCATGGCATGTCCAGAATAGGCCGATTTACTGAGATGGAATGTAGCCTGGAGTTGCCTCGGCCGGTGGGAAGGTGCTGGGGAGATGGGGAGGGTGTTACTACTGGCAAAGGGAACAGGGTTCTTTTTGGGGGCAAAGATGTAAAATTGATTGTGGTGATGGTTGAGGGCTCTGTGAATACAGTAAAAACTGCTGAATTTTAAATGGAAGATTGTGAAGTATGTGAGTTATACCTTCATAAGAGTTATTACTAAAAACGAAGAAAACCCTGCCTGGGGCATGTGCTGGAGAGAAGCCACAGCCCACACCACTCCAGCAGCCATGAGCCCGGAGCCCGCGAGGCTGGTTCGGGGTGAGTTGGGGCTGCGCCGCGGCTCCCGGGCGCCCTGGTGGGATCGAGCCACCGGCTGCACTGCTTTTCTCCATCAAGACCAGCCACGGGCCAGTGTCGGCTTAGGGGCGTCGCAGGGCCTCGTGGAATCTGACAAAAGGTGTGCACCCTCTGCTTTGGGGGCTGGGGTATGCATGGGGAGCATTTTGAGTATAATTTCAGGGGACACATGGGCCCTCCCAAAGGCCCCCAGTTCAGAGCCCCTCGGGGGGTTACTCGGGCCTCGGTCAGCCTCCAGGTCTCCGGGCTGGGGCGTCGTGCTACTATGGCTGTCCACTCACTGGGTCTCAGCCCAGGACAGATGCGGGACAAGTGGCGAGAGCTGGCTCCACAGGCCTCTGCTCTGCTCACCCTGCCACCCAGTCCTTCCCCCTGTCACTGACACTCCCAGCTGCGTGTGGCCGTGGAGGCCCATGCCGGCCTCCCTGGGTCTGACTTCCACCTGTTTCTCCTGGTGACGCTGGCAGCTCTCGAGATACAGATGCACCTGTCCAGGCCCACGTTTTCCATAAACTCATGGCCGTGGCCTTCGGGAGTCGGGGCTGGAGCTCATGGGCTTCCGGTGGGCGAGTCCTCAGAGGCGTGCGGGTGGGGTGGGGCCAGAGGCTGCAGGAATGATCTATCCGGTTGATCTGTTATTGATGCAAATTCAGTATTACTAGCTGGTGCTGTATTCATGGCTTTGTCTCCACAAGACTCCTGCCCCTCTTCTGTTGTAATTACAACCACAGGGTTCCCAAGGAATCTTCTAGAAGGTGGTGCTGCTCAGCTTGTGCTCCCAAGGGACATGGGGTGGCAGCTGTCTTGAGTGACTGTCATCTTTTCCCAACTTCTAGGAGAGAGAACTTTCACAGACTCTCCTCAATGCTACATTTTGCAGGGGTTTCTCTTCAGTTTGGGGGCTGCTGCTGGGCGGGGCGGCGGTGGCGGGTGGCGGGTGGTGGGCAGCGGGAGCCCTGGAGAGGAGTTTTGGTTTTTTTTTAAATATATATATATATATATATATATATATATATATATATATATATATTATTGATTTTTTACAGAGAGGAAGGGAGAGGGACAGAGAGTTAGAAACATCGATCAGCTGCCTCCTGCACACCCCCCATTGGGGATGTGCCCACAACCAAGGTACATGCCCCCGACTGGAATCAAACCCGGGACCCCTGAGTCCGCAGGCCGATGCCCTATCCACTGAGCCAAACCTGTCAGGGCCCTGGAGAGAAGTTTTAACGGGGACCCTGGAGCCTGGAGACGGCTGTGCGGGCAGCCTCGGCGGCTGGCCTCGTTTCCTGCACACGTGTTCGTGCTGTGCTTTTCCCTGTGTCTGTATGTCATGCATTTGTTTCTTATAGCAAAGTTGCTCCTAGTTATTGGTGGAAATTTGAACCAAGAAAGCCTGGTCCCTCCGGAGGAGCGAGGGGCCTCCGGGTTAAGCCTGTGGACTGAGGAATGTGGGTCTTGGAGGGGCAGGCTGCTCAGAGGAGCCTTGAGAGGCGACCGCTGAGGGGCAGGCTACCCCTTGTCTTGGACAGATCGTTGTGCCTCAGTTTCCCTGGTGTTGAGAAGCAGTGCCCCTGGCGCCAGGCAAGTGAGATGTAGGGGTGCGTGGCATCGTCCTGCCTTGGGCACCCAGTCCAGCCTCGTTTTACGGAGGGAGGAGGGCCTCATGTGGGCCTCAGCTGGGGAGCAGAGTCCTGGAACCTCTGGGCTAGACATTTGGGGGCAGCAACATCCAGCTAACAGGCATCCACCTGGCATGGGCATCATCGGGTCTGCCACTTGGTGCAACATGTGCAGAATGTTTATTGACGTGAGAGCAAACCCATTCTGATCACGTCCCCCACACCCAGCCTGTGCTTGGAGACTTCATGTGCCCCCCCCCCCCCGCCATACATTCATGAGGTCAGTGGTGTCACTGACTCCGTGCGACCAAGGGAGAAACTGAGGCACAGACGTGTGACTTCCACTGAGCCTCTCAGCTCCTACATGGAGGTACCACACCTGTGCTCCGAGTGGCGCCATCACCCACAGTAAGGTGCTGGAGGAGCTAGGCCTGGTCTCTGGGCAGAGCCCGTGGGAGACTTGCTTTCTCCCAGCATCTCCTAGACCGCGATTCATGCCCACTCTCTAAGCCTGCCTCTTCCTCACACCTGGGTTAGTGATAGCAGCTGCTAGAAGGTGCCAGGTGATGGCCGAGAGGACGCCCTCTGGCCCCGTGTGGGTGGGGTGGGGCGGGGGGCGGAGTGGAAGGAGCGCCGGGCGAGGGTGCTGGGGACCAGCTGCAGTCCCAGCACGGCCTCCCAGGAACGCCTTCCCCAGCACTCAGCTCACCTGGGCCTCCTTCTCAAGGGGAGGTAGGGGGTGGCAGTGCCACCTGCTGGGATGAGTGACGGGCAGCCTGGGCACAGGATATTGGGTGTGCAGATGTGTCTGGAGAATCCTTCCTAGCGATACAGCTCCTCCCTGGGCCTGGAGCCAAGCCTGGGACTGAGGGAGCGTTTTTTGTTCCTTAAGCCCTTGACCTGCTGAGTGCTGACGGGTCCACCATCAAGCCTGCCTGTTCCTGCTCAACAGCCTCGATGCCCACTCACCCCTTGGGTGTGGCGGGGTGCAACTGCCCCCCAAACTGTTCATTTGTCAGGTCAACATTGATTAAGCACCTGCTTGCTCCTGGAGACTCAGAGATGAGTCTGCTGGTCTTGGCTTCAGTCTGTGGGACAACCCAGAGAGGAGGAACACTTCTGCTGCAGGACCTGAGCTCATCTGGGACCCAGGCCCCGCACAGGGGTGGTGTGCCCTGTGCCCAAATGAGCTGGTCTGGTTGGTGTCCAGGGATGTTCACTGAATGAATGATTGAGAAATCCGGAAGTCTGAGGGCACATGCCCCAGGGCGCCCAGCACCCTGGCCTGGCCCAGCCCGCTGTGAGGATGGGCTGCCCAGCCCTCTCTGCCTCCTGTGCCCTCACTGCCCTTCCTGCCTCTCGTCCCCAGGACCTCCCACTCCCGGGCCAAGGCTGAGGCAGCCCTCACTGCGGCTCAGAAGGCCCAGGAGGAAGCACGGATCGCCAGGATCACTGCCAAAGAGTTCTCACCTTCCTTCCAGCACAGGGAAAATGGTGAGTCGGGCGCCGGGCGGGTGGGGCAGGGTGTCCTCCAAGCCCACATTCCAGCAGGTGCTGCCCGCTGCCGTCTCCCCTCGCGTTCACGCTCCATCACGATGATGTGTGTCCCTGCAAGGGCCTTGGCACACTCCTCCCTCACACGTGCCAGCGTGTGTGTGGTTTCAGCACCTCTCCCTGCCTCCAGGGCTGTGTCCCTGTGTGCACGCATTTCCATGCATCACCCTCTGCTTCCCTGATGGTGCATGTCTGCGTGTGCATGTGGTCTCTCCCAGCCCTTCCCCCAATGTTATGCTAGAACTTTCTGTGACAAACCAACTATTCTGTAGCGGCTCTGTTCAAAAAGGTAGCTACGGGCCATGTGGGGACTGCGGCTGGTTGGCTGAGGCCCTGGTTATTAGTTTCATTTGATCAGAACTGATCTACATTTAACTAGATAGCCACGCGTGCCTACTGGCAGCCACACTGGGCAGAGTGGCTGTTAACTGAGGGGAGCTCCCGCCGTGTCCTTTGGTGGGAGCTGGAGGAGCTAGAAGCCACTGCAGGTTGCAGATCTGTGACCCTCGTCCTGTCTGGGGACCAGGCCTGAGGGAGGCAGAGAGGGTTGGAGAAGGCGGGCATTGATGAGAGAGGGCAGACAGCACCTGTCCCCGCTCACTTCCCTCTGGCCTCGCTCTGGCGCTTCCTCTGCAGCAGGAAGCCTTGGAGGACAGCTTTGTGGGGCCAGAAGCCGCTGGAGGTTTTAGGCTGACCTCTTCCATGCGCAGTCCATCCTGGGAGCTCACCCGAGCTCTCCCGGAGCCAGAGCTCTTGGCCCAACTGGGAGGGTTCCGGCCTCCGGGGCAGTGAGCGAGGCCACCCCCTTCTGGGAGGCAGGAGGACCCAAGATAAGGGACAGAGGTGCTGGAATTCAGCCACACATGTTCTCCTTTGCATTTTCACAAGGATGCTTCCAGGAATGTCACGCGCTCTGCAACTAATTTTAGCTGAGCACAGTCTCCAGGCTGGTGGCGCTGACAGTCAGGGCGCTGGAGCTGAGCATGAGGGCACCACTCTGGGGCATGAGGTTCACGGGACCCTGCAGGGGCAGCGTCCAGGCTTGTCTGGGACCCTAGGGTGTAAGGCGCAGGGGCCTGGGCCCCAGAAAGTCCAGATCACAATTGGGCAGGTCAGGGGAGGGGTCATGGGAGTCCTGTGGTTTCTCAGACACTTCCTGGCCTGTTTCCCTCTCTGTGCTGGGGCCTAGGGAAGAGGGGGGCCACCTATGTCCCCGTCCCATAGCTGCAGAGGTGTGGGAGACTACACCCCATGTGACAAATGGGTGCAGATGCAGGGGGATTGACTGCTTGCACCAAGTCTCCCCACACATCCAGGACATGGACACCCCTTGGCGGCCTTCGCCCTTTGCAACTGTTCATGGGCGTCTACAGCTCTGCCTTGTTCTGGTCACTGTCTCAGGCCCCCATGCATGCCAACAGCATGGTGGATGCCTCCTCATAAACGGGGTGCCCGGCCCCTGCTGAGAATTCTGCCACACTGAGGGTGCCATCCCCTAAGGCCTTCTCCTGCCCTGGCCCAGAGGCTCCAGTATGGAAGCAGGGAAGGGAGCCCAAGCGGGGGGAGGGGCAGGAAGAACAGGCCACCAGAGGCCTCGGCCACAAGACCTCGAAGGTCACCTAGCAGGAGATGCTTCCTTTCACCCTCAGGAGGGCCCCATGGGGGCGGGACCTGAGACCCCCAGCGCAGGCGGGGCCCAGTCCTTGCACACGGAGCCGTGGTCTGCCTGCAGCCGGGACCTGGTCATCCTCAGAGCACCTGTGGGCGGGGCTTTGAGAACCACCGTGTCCCAGCCTGTTCGGGTGAGACCAGGCCTCCGCATGCGGCTCAGTAACCAGCCTGTGTGCTGCCCGCTTCTCCTCCGTCCAGGGCTCGAGTACCAGCGGCCGAAGCGTCAGGCTTCCAGCGACGACATCGAGGTGATCTCCATGGGGACGCCCATGCAGCAGGAGAGCCCGGAGCTGTACCGCAAGGGCACCACCCCCTCGGACCTGACCCCCGACGACAGCCCCCTGCAGAGCTTCCCTGCCAGCCCCTCGGCCACCCCCCCACCAGCCCCTGCCGCCAGGAACAAGGTCGCCCACTTCTCGCGACAGGTGTCCGTGGACGAGGAGCGGGGCGGGGACATCCAGATGCTCCTGGAGGGCAGAGGAGGGGACTACGGCCGCCACAGCTGGGGCGAGGAGAAGGCGGGGGGCTCCAGGGGAGTCCGCAGCGGGACCCTCCGCAGTGGCCAGCCCGCGGAGGACTTCCGCACCCGGGGCTCGGGCCACAAGCAGCCCGGTAACCCCAAGCCCCGGGAGCGGCGGACGGAGTCGCCCCCTGCCTTCTGGACTTCCCACCCTCGGGCCAGCAACCCCAGCTCAGGGGGCGCCAAGCTGCTGGAGCTGGACGAGGAAAAGCTGAGCAACTACGAGATGGAAATGAAGCCCCTGCTGAGGGTGGACTCCCACGGGCAGGAGGCGTACCCCCAGAAGAGACGCTACAGTAGGGGGGCTGCCTGCCGGGGCCTGGGCGAGGACCGGGGCTTTGGAGCGCAGAGACTGAGATCCAAGTCCCAGAACAAGGAGAACGTCCGGCCAGCTGCAAGCGCAGAGCCCGCGGTGCAGAGACTGGAGAGCCTGCGGCTGGGCGACAGGGCAGAGCCCCGGCTGCTGCGCTGGGACCTGACCTTCTCCCCGCCCCAGAAGTCCTCGCCCGTGGCCCGGGAATCAGACGAGGAGAACGGGGACGCGCTCAAGTCCAGCACGGTGAGTGGGTGCGCGTGGGGAGTGAGAGCCCGGGTCCGTCCCCCATCCGGAGACTTCCATGGAGCCCGCTGTAGCTGAGTGGGTGGGGTGGGGGTCAGGAGCGGCCCCAGGCCGATGGCCTCAGGAAGCCAGTGCAGAGCTGGGTGGCATTTCCTTCAGAGACTCAGGAGGTTAGTCACAGGCTTGATCCTTTTAGTGAAATACTTGGGCAGTTTTGGAAGCTCCCAAAAGGAAAATGGGCAGAATGGGACCCAACCTCGCCCAGACCTTCCCCAAGTTCCTCCAACTCCCTGTGAGCCCTCACCACCGCCCACGAGGCACCCTGTCCAGGAGAGACACAGGGCCAGACGCAGAGCAGGGGCATCAGGCTGGGTCGGGTCCTTTGTGCAGGCCACACCGCTTGCCTGTGGTCCCATCTGCCGGGACACACGGGTCCTGCTCCAGTGCCCACTTTCTAATGGGGGACAGTTCTGTGAGGCTCTCCACCCTACGGCCCTTCTATAAAGCTGCAGTTCCCTGAGTGTGGTGCTGGAATGAGGCTCTGACCCAACCAGGCTCTTGATGGGGCTGTAATCTAGGTTGATCAGGCCCCGTGGGGGACACTGGGGCTGCTCAGGAGTGAGGACCATGCATCTCAGGTGTGAAACTCACCTAGAAGCACCACTCCCAAGGCGGATGGGTTGGAGGGAAGGACAGACAACCCTGGGCAGGACCGTCAGGGGCTGGGGAGAGCTCTTGCAGAGGTGCCTCCTTGGGACCCTTCGTCAGGTGGCTTCTGCCTAGAACAACGTGTCTTGGTCCCTTGGCCCAGTGGCAGCAGAAAGGGCCACTGGAACACACTTCAGACCTACCCCCCAGGCTGACGCCTGTGTGGTCCCACACGATCCCACCTGGACCCATACAGGGCCTCCCACACTTGCTGATGGGTGCCGTGTGCCACAGTCCCACGTGTCCAAGAGGAACACTGGGGGCCTGCCTCATGGGGCAGAGCCCGACTGAGTAACCACCCTGTGTGTGCTGCCCGCCATCCAGACTGGCCCCTGGGACTTTGTGCCGCTGCAGGGCAGGGTCAGTGTCTGTCTGTCCCTAAGGAGTCCCGTTCCTCATCTGGATATTGTCCCCTTGGGAAAGAAGCTTCCTATCAGAAGACAGCCTGCTGGCCCTCCAGGCCATTTCTACTTCTCTTTGAAACCACTGTGAGCTTGTCTTCTTGCTGGTGGGTTTGTTCCTAAAATGCTTCTGCCTTCCCCGCCCAAACCACTCTCAACCCCCGTAGAGAGCAGCCTCCATGACCTAAGTGCCAGCTGCCACAACTCCACTTCCCTCACTCTGGCAGCTGGGAGTGTGTGTGCATGTGCAGCCGCACGTATGTGGTGTGTGTGCACCTGATGTGTGCCACCCGTGTGCACTTGTGTGCGGATGTGGTTATCTTAGGACGGCCGAATGATGGGCAGTGTGAGACGCAGGAAGGGTTCCGTGGTCATCCCACCGAACTCTGCTGGTGAATCTGGGAGCTTTAAAATGGAGCTCCCTTGGGGAGAGGTGCAAGCTTCCAGCTGGGCTCTGGTACTTACTGTACCAGACCAATGCCTGGTCCTGAGGGGCAGCTGGGGACCCCAGGACAGGGGAGAGGAGGGCGTTCCAGCAGAGACCTCTCCAGGGGAGCAGTCCCTGCGCCCATCACTGAAGCTTCAAGATGACAAGCCCAGGAGACTTTGGGCTCCGCCCTGAGGCGCTGGGCACTAGGCACCCAGAAAAGGCTGGAGAAGACAAGCGCTCCCTCTCGCCGGCGAGGGAGGAAGGTGGCCCAGAGAAGGCGGTTAGCACAGAGCAGGACCTGCTTCCGGGAAGGTGGTTTCCATTGAGGGCTATTAGAAGTTCTCCCATTGATGGTTTGGGGGTCCCAGGCTGAATTTAGGGCCCACTCTGGGTGGGCTGCATCTGAAATCCAGTTGTACAGAGCTGGGTGTGGGGTGTTTACATAAGGAGAGACCTGGGGCACCAGGAGGGAGGGCAGCTGCCAGAGTGCTCGGAGTCCCCAGGCCACTGGCGGCCTCTTCCTCAGGTCTGACTTCTGCAGGGCTTCATGCTCTGAAGAGCTGGATGTTCGGCTCCAACCTCCTGTTTTGGTCTGCGGTGGGCGGTGGGTATGGCCAGAGAGAGAATACTCCAGACCAGACTCATCCCTTCTCTCTCCTTCTGTTCCAGGGCTCGGCTCCCATCCTGGTAGCCATGGTGATCTTGCTAAACATCGGAGTCGCCATTTTGTTTATTAACTTTTTCATCTGATGAAATCGTCTCATTAGCAAAAATACCAGTTGGTATACAAAAGGGGGACATTAAAAGCAAAACAACAGAAAGGAAAGGATCATAACTCGGACAGCCACAGCGACTTCCGAGTCTCTTCACAGAACAGCACGATGGGGTATTACTCACAGTTTGCCTTTTTTTCTGGGTAATGTTTTTTGGATTTTAGCCAAAATTCTTTGCTTGTATAACACTATGCTGTGTGGCATGGCAGAAGGAGGCCAGCACGCCGATCCTCCAGCTTGAAGTGGAAAGAAAAGGGATCCCAGCAAATCAGCGGCAAAAACAATAAAATCGTCACCATCGTCATCACACTCCCTCCAGGGACGTGGGAAAGGAGGCAGCCAAGAGGAAGACCCCTCCGAGTGTCCAGCTGTGGCCGCGGGGGGAGCAGCGGCTGGGAGGTGTGACGCCGGGAGTCAGCTCACTCTGCTGCTCCTCCCTGTCCTGGAATAGGGGGGACAAGTGTGGTGTGAGGAGCGGGGAAGAGGGGGTCCCATCATGGCTGGCGGCAGCCTGGGCTTTTTCTGTTTTAAATCTGTGCTGCAGTTAAGGAAGCAGAGACCCGTCTTCTCTTCTCTTTCCCAAAAAACAGATCCCTGGTCTCAGCACTGCCCCATGGCTTTCCTTGCAAGGCCAGGTCCCACACTGAGTCTTACAGCGAAGTCCTCATCTCCCTGCGTCCCTCTCCCTTCGCCATGCTCCCACCAGACCCAGGGCAGCCAGGCTGCGGATGTCCAGCCTGCAGAGGCGCAGGGTTGGTGCCAGAGGGCAGGGAGCAGTGGGCCCCTGGGCCATCTCGCCTGGGCTGCATCATGGCCTCCCAGTACTCACTGTGCAGGACAGGTATCCAGGCTCCCTCGTCCCTGTCAGACATCCGCAGCCCTTTCATGACACCATCTTCTCCCACGTCCCTGAGCCCATGGGTTTCATTTTGTCCTGTGCCTGCAACTTCCCCTACAGACATGCCTCTTCTTCCCAGATGCCTCATTCATTCTCCAGAGCTGGTCTAGTCCCAGGACAGAATGTGGTTGAAATCAAATGGCTTAAAAATTCCTGAGAAATAGTTGCATATCCATCTCCCCCCAATATGTATCATAATGTTCAGTCACACACAGATTCCTGGTGTTTCTGCCTTCTCCACCAGTGTTGCTCTGTCATCCAAACAAGAACAAGGCTCCAGAATGCGTGAGTGCTCTATGGTCCCAGCTTGAACCAGCCCAGCCAGTGGGTATGGATGTGTCTGTGGGGCCATGGGCACGTCCATACCCAGGTCCCCTTGTGCTCACACCTGGGAAGGTCCTTAAAGTGAGTTCCCACAGTCCTGGGTACAGCCCGCCTATGACTCTGCCTTGCTTTGCTTATGTTTAGCTATTTCTCTGCTACCTTTCAAGCAGATTTCTTTACTACACTGCACTGGATTGCTATATTTTTAACCAGAAATAAACTAAAGATTAGAGCATGTTCCAGTTAAATTCAGTTTTATTTTTTATTTTTCTGTTACATTCAATCCCCATTCCTTCTCACATTTCAGTTTAGGTTGGGGTCTTTTTTGGGGAGTGGAGACATGGGAAAGGGAGGGAGGATCCGTAAAAAATACATTTCTGATAATGTTGCTTTCTAAAGGAATATCACATCTTTTTGTACATCTTATTTTCCGTTCCTCTTTTTTAATATCAAGTGGTTGCTGCAGACCTGAAGTGAACCAAATAAAGATGCCTGCTCCTTGCAGCCCTAAGAATCATCATGCTGGGATATGTGGTTTATAATTCTGTTTGCAACTCTTTGTCAAGATTACAGGCTTTTTTTGTACATTCCAATGACTGCATGACAAAAATGGTACCTACAAATGCAGGTTTATATATTTACATGCAAACACCATGAGGTTGTTAGATGCATAAAAGCAGCAGCGCAGAAGCGCACCTCATTCAACAGAAGCAGTAGTGGTTTCATGACTAGATGTCTCCATCACTAGTCCAGCTGCCAAATCGCACACTTGTGAAAACCAAATCAACACCTCCTCCCTCCCCTTGTCCCCCTCCACCCCACCCCGCACCCCCACCGTACCTGCAGAGGGCAGAGCCATTTCCCTGCACTCCTGGTGAATTCCAAGTAGATTCCACCAAGACCAAAACATGGTCGGAGAGGCCAGAAAGCTCTTTAACTGTTCGGTGTGATTAAAGACCAGGCTGCCTCGCGGCATCCCTGCAGACAGGCCGAATGCTTCTGCTCAGCCCAGCTTGCTTTTCCCACCTGCCCAGAGCCTCAGGTTTGCCTGATGGGTGCACCAGTCACCTAACTCGAGGCCAGGTCAGCTGACCTGCTTCTCTTACGCACGTTCCTCGCGGATGTGTGTGTGGTGAGTTCAACAAGGACACATGGGACTGTGGGGAAAATAGACGTGTCATGGCTGCCCCCACTGGTGCAGAGCACTGACAAGTTTTAATTAATTCCAGAGCAACCTTGTGAGAGTCAGTTCTCCTGACATGCTCTGGATGTAAAAACGGGGGCAGAGAAATTGAGATTCCCGAGATAGTAGGCTGGGCCATGGGAGAAGGGGCACCACCCTGTGCCCACCTCTCCTCGCCCATCCAAGGCTGGGAGCCTGCACTCGCACCTTACCTGAAAGAGCTGCGACGGGCGTTACCCTGTGAAGTCACCAGGCCTGTGCCGATGGTTCACTGGTTCCACTTACCACAAAGTAAGGAGCCTTGTGCACCGGATTTACTTCTGCTGCGTGTCAGTACAATGCCTGGGTGATTTCAGGCCCCTGAAAAGTCCTCTTTGTCCATCCTTTTGAATTCTTAGGTTTGTAATCATCAGCACACAGATTCCCAAAGACAGAGATGAGGTATGCAGTACATAAGCTAAAATAACTGACAAGGAAGACGATGCTGATACAGAAAAAACCCCAGTGCATCCACAAAAATGCAAAGCCCGTTGCCTAATCATTCAAGAGGGAGGAGAATCATGAAAATGCAAGGATTCTCCTACTCACTTTCCCAGGAAGTCCATGATGTCTAACAACCAATACACTCCGGTCTTGAGGCGCCATGGTGCATGGTGTGAACAAACACACTAATGGTAGGAGGACAGGCTCTTTCCGACATGCGCTAAACCCAAGATAAGAGCGAGTCTCACCGACTCCCCTCGGGGCCTGTCTGGCACCCAAGGGCACACCTGTACCCAAGAGGGGTGGGGGGGCTTAAGAGGCCCAGGGGGTGCTCCCAGAGACGCCCCCAGTGGCCTCCTCCAGGGGCACTGGCTTATTTCACCTTCACGTGCACAATAAGACTTTTCAACACAAAGGGTGCAAGATGCAACCCTTTTCTACAGGAAGCTCAGTTTCTGTACCTTTTATAGGTCTTGTCTCCAATTTTTTTCTTGCCTTTGGTCTCAGAAAGTTGGCATAAAGGTGCCTACTAGGTTTTAAGACATCAACTTCCACAGCTGAATGTACTGCCTGACCCTCACATCAACTGACAGTGCTGAGTATCGCGGACAAACACCTCAGTGTCATGATCCAGAGGAAACCTTGCCTTGGACAAGCATCGGCTCCTAGTCAGTTAAGCATAAAAGTGAAAGAAGGAATGAGGGTGAAGCTCTGTCTGTAAACTTCAGGTGTCTGGCTAGTTTTGTTCTCTGGCCAGGGCTGGCCACGTCAGGCAAGACCATCAGTAAGCAAACACTCAAAAAACAACCTGTTCCAAGTGTCCAGAAGTGTCCCTAACTCAGCCTTAAAAGAAGAAAAAGTGCAGTTGCCTTTGTTTAAAAATAAACAAAGCTGTATTTTTACAGTGTATCCATGTGCCTGAACAATGTGAACTACAGATTATATGGAATGTCTGAAAACTAGAAGCACAAGGGTCGCAGTCACTGAAACACATAGGGCGCTAGCTGAGGAAGGCATGGGAGGTGGCGCTGGCACGGAGTGAGAAGTGCGGAAGGGAGACATGGTGAGGCATGGTGCCAGAACAGGACCGCCCCTGAGGGAGATGGAAGCAATGCTTTGGAAGATGGCTAAATGGTTCTGGAGTTTGCTTCCACATGAAATCCCAACATGGAAGTGCCTGAGACAAATGTGCAAATGTGCTCCTAAACCTCAGAGAAGCAGGCAGCCACCAGGGACAGAGCAAGGTGTGGATGTGAGCTTGCCACAGGAAGTCGGGTGCAGTGAGCCTGGGTCCAGGGTTTTGGGGGATGGCGAGTAGGACCGGGGGAGTGCGGCAGACCTCACACACCTACCTCACTCGGCTGCCCCACCACACCTGCTGCCCAAGATACACACAGCTCACTGTGTGCCAGCACCATGGGGTTAGGCCCCAGGCTTCCCAGGCTTGTCACTACATCCGTGCACACCCTCTCCTGCTGCCCATCGTGTCTGTGCCACAGGACTCAGGGCTCCAGCTATGCTGCCACTGCTTGGTGATGTGGTGACAGCGGCAACCCAAACCCATGAAGGAGAAGGCCCCAAGAAATGGTGGAGACTGGTCTTGGCTGGACCCCTGGGCCCTCGGTAATTCATCCACACCTGTTAGGTCAGGCAGGAGCCAGGGCTACTTCCTTAGAGGTCAGCACTTGACATACCCAATGCAGGCGTGATAAGTTCTAGTCCCTTAAGATTAGAGCACTCATACTGCAAGAGCATTTACATAGCCCAAGAGTTTCTCTTTCTCTCTAAATGTGACCAGTTCCAACAGGGCAGACATACTATGCACCCACCGACCTTCCATGAATGACGCCCACACCGCACTTTATGAGCCTGGAAAGGCAGGTCAGGTCAGGAGGAATTCTGCCCCACGCGGGCTTCCCAAACATCGGCACAGGCCAGGTAGACAATGGGAGGCTCAGAAGGAAGGAATCCGTGCTGAGGGCCAGCATTGCGCATGCGCCCTCCAGGCTACTCTGGCACCCATGGCCCTGGGACCGGGCTCTCCCACTGGGCCTCTGAGTGAGCCTGTCCTTCAGCATGGCCACCGACACCATCAGAGCAGCAGGGCCTGCACTCTCACCCGCCTGAGTGGCTCTCACGCACACTCAGTGGCTTACAGGGGAGGGAGCTGCCCCTGACCACCACTCTGCCAATGCCTCTCAATACTGGGCTAACCCCGACAACACTCTCCAGCTGGGCCCTGCTTATCTGCACCATCACCCCTTCCAGCCTGACTAAAACCCACCCCTGCACCGTGCAGGGGAGCAGCGCGTGAAGCTCATCCCCATGCTAGACATGAAACCACTAACCCTGATGTGGTTGCCTTTTGGTGAATGAACTCTAGCATATATCTGTCCCAATCTGCGTTTTCTTTTTTCCACCCTTTTTCCATGGTGCATGTGAACTGTTTGCTGATTCTGTGCAATCATTTTGTGCATTGACAAAAGGGAATGTTGACTATGTTCTGATTTTTCCTATTAATGAAGCAGCTAAAAACATTACCTCGGCCTTTTTTTTTTTTTAAGTTGGAAAAATAGCTTGGTTATTTACAAAATGAAAATAAAATAATTTTCTTTAATGAATATTTAAATCAGATCATTACTATGTATTTCACTAACTGAAAGCAAGGGACACTGTTAAGATTAAAGAAAAAATTTGCTCCTTTTAGTAATAAATATTGTCATTTAAAATCTGGAAAACTTGCATCCTTGTATAAGCAGTGTCTTTAATGCAAGTTCCTTCTAGTGACAAAATTATAAGCTGGATAACTGCGACTTACAGAACTGAGCCTCCGTTAGCCAACAGCGTCCCCCTGTCACACTTGGAGGATCTTATTACTTTGAGTAGGAAAGCTCTGTGAATACAAATCTAAAATGTGCCCACCTTCTCTCACCAGCTTTTCCTATGTGATTAGGCTAATAACCCTGTTCACTGTCTCAGGTTCCTCACCATAAACTGAGTGCCTGAGGCCTCCTACCCCATTCAGGCCTCACCCTACCTCCCCGCCTCCCCCTACCAGCTAACGGCCCAAAGATCTCACAGTGTATTTTTTCCAAACCTGTTTTAATTTTCTTAAACTTCAACATCTGTGCTTCTCATGGGGTGGCTGTACTAAGTGTCTTTCTTCCCATGAGTTTCTCTGCCTCGGAATCCTCCTGACACACTAGTCTTTCCAGCCCTGCTCCCCGGATGAGATCTCTTCCCCGCATGGAATCCCATGCCACACACAGCTCAACACGCTCATCCTCAGCCTGACAGGACAACTTCCAGGGTGGCTTCTCACCCTGGTCCCAGCACCTGTGCCCACCAACTGTTTGGGCAGTGCCTTGACTTCCGGTTGGACACCATGGTCAGACCCCAAAGTCAGATCATGGACTCGAAAGGTACTGCTGAAGCTCTCTTGCAAAACAGAAAAAAAAAGGACTGTGATCTGTACTTGAGATGAGATTGATCTCTACGCACAGCTTGCTTCTCGATTTAACACCTGGGAAAGCAGAAGTTACTAGAAAGCCTCTTCCATACACACGGAATTCAGCGATAGACAGCAGGTGTATTTCAGACTCACTGGAGCTGATCCCTTTTCCTTTATGCCAGGGAACAAGTGTCCCCTCCCTGCCATCCTCTGATATAAACATTTGTGTCACCTTCTCATTGCAACACACCTGGGGGGCTCCTAACCAAGCTAGCCCATCTCACATGGGCAGCCTCTTGAAGAGGCTTTCATCAGCATGGCCCACCCAACAGCTGGTCCCTCAGTGCACTTGTATTGTCACCTAGCCATTGGCTTTCTGCTTGTACCAACTTGATATTAAAAAAATCACATGTCCAACTGCAATAAATATCACTGTCAACAGCTTTTAAAAACCAACACTTCAACCCCTGGGAATTCCTCTTACTTCAGCCTGACACAGATAGGGCTCAGGTGCTCCTGGGAAGTGGGGAGAACGGAGAACTCGTCACTCGAAACCCCATGGAGCCCAGCATGGTGTCCACAGGGCTGATATGGCAGGGTGATGGGCACCAGTAAGAGAAAGGGAGGGAAGCCACCAAGGCAGTGGGTATTACGAGTGGCTTACCAACAATCATCAGCCAACTGAGGGCCTTGCCCACCTGGACATGGCCGCCTCCCGCTGTTCCGGCTCCAGCAAGGCAGGGGCTGCATGCTGGCCACTCGTGGCCAACGTGGTCATCGGGGTGTCGAGAACATTCAGTTAGGCAACCCAGTCACTGACAAACAGGACAGCAGGCGGTGGCCACTGCGCCTGGGGCACCCGAGGTCCTGTATCAATTCCCACCTCCCGCTGCTGCAGACTGAAGGCACCGTTCCTGGTGTTTTAATCACAGCAATTAAAGCATTTCTTTAGTCCTCATGGGTTCTGATCGACCTCTTTACTCAAACTGCATCTTTAGCAGCCGCCTCATGGACATGACAGCAAAACGGGTACTAGTTGCCCTGGTCGCTTTGGCTCAGTGGATAGAGCGTCGCTTGCGGACTCAGGGGTCCTAGGTTCAATTCTGGTCAAGGGCAATGTACCTTTTATTGTAATGTACCTTGGTTGCAGGCACATCCCCAGTAGGGAGTGTGCAGGAGGCAGCTGATCGATGTTGCTCGCATCGATGTTTCTAACTCTCTATCCTTCTCCCTTCCTCTCTGTAAAAAAATCAATAAAATATATTAAAAACAAAAACAAAAACCGGGTACTAGTTTGTACAGAGGCTTCTCTGGAGGATACTTTACCTTCTTCTTTCCAGTCTTTTAGCTATAGGCTCCTCTAAGAAAAGTGGCTCTGATAATACATAGCTGTGTTGAAACCGGTAAGATCTCCTATTTCCTGCCTTAGCAGCTGCACAATCCAGCCTGGTGTGCTCCTGTCACACAGTCGGACAGCAAGGCCGAGGGACCTGCGTGCAGTTCCTAGGGGCCAGCTGTGGCGCTCACCTGGCTTTTCAGCCATCCTAGGAGCTTCCAGCTGGACTCTACACAGAATGTCAGTAAAGGACTCAGACTGCCCCAGGACCCAAGGGAAGTGCCACAAATAAAAGCAAAACGCAGAATCCCTGACCCTTCCTCCCATGCCAACTAACCAAGCGCCATGGTGGCTAACACCTATCTGGCCTCTCCCCAATGACCAGGGCTCTTTTGGGCAATGCAAGGCACACACCCATTGGGAGGCTCTGGTGGGCAGATGTGGCAGGCAGGCTACTGCAAGAGGAGAGCATCTCACTTCGAATCAGCCTGCAAAAGCCCATTTCCCCTCTGGGTCCTATTAGAGCACAAGCTCACACCAGTGGGAGCTGGCTGGAGCCAAGGTCATGGGAAGGTGAAGGCAAGGTGGAAGGAGGGGCTGCTGCTGGATTACCTTAGCCTCTGTTCTTCCCCTGAAGCCCTGGCCCGGCCCTGCTCTGCTGGAGGGAGGTATTCCCTTTTGGAAAAAACAAACAAACAAACAAACAAACAAAAAAGAAACAGGTAAAGTATGGGATGAATGGGATATTGACTAAAAACTAAAGATCCTACATTCTCACTGTTGCAGATGTTTAAGATGAAAAAATGCACCAGGTAGAATTCAAAGCCCAACTTTTGACCCCAAATTTAAAAATGAAAAGCAAGTCTCCTGCCACTCACCTTGGAGCAGGCATCAGCCAGCATGTTAACTGTTAAGGCACCAGGACTTCTGCTGTGAGGAGCCTCTGCCCCAGGCCAGGCACTACACAGCCACTGCATGGGGATGGACAGTGGGGTAACTGCCCTCCAGCACTGCCCTCAGCTTTCCTTCCTCTCTGTCACTTTGCAAATGCGGACCTTGAGCCCTAGGGGTAAAGGAGAGAGGGTGGCTCCACCACCTCCTCCCCAGCAAGGCTAAGGGATCGTCCCTGTCCCCGAGGCTTCAGGTGCACTTGATCACTAAGAGAGCCTCAAGAAAAGCCAGTGGCAGAGAAGGAGCAGAACTGCCCAGGCAACAGCTATGCTATTTTATGAACAGGAAAACTCACACAGGCAGTCTGTTAAGTCAAAGAGCCCGTTTCCAGGTTGACGATATGCAGTCAATCAGAACGTTCATCCCCTAGCTCTGCAGAAGAGCAATCGCCCACAGAGCACCCATGTTCCGGTCTGTATCTGAGCATGCTTCCCGGGGCCATTCCGTATTCAAGTGCCACCTGCGGTATGGGTGGCCCACCCTCAGCCTGGCCCTGCCCTGGCAGGCCCTAGCAGGACCTTGGTGCATGCCGGGCCGCACAGAAGACAACCTTTGCAGCAGGCTTGTTCCAAGTCCGGTTTATTTTAAATCACACCAGTGACAGGGAGGGAAGACCACCTCACTCAGTAACTTCTGGCCCAGGCTGGCGGCTCATGCTGAGTCATCAAAGAAAGCTTTTGCCATGGCACGAGCTACCTTCAGCACTCTCTTCTCCTCTGCGTCTGACCCAGCGTCGTCTCGGGCAAGCCTCACCCAATACTGCTCAGTCCTAGGCAGGTAGTCTGCAAACTGCTCACCAGGCGTCACCAAGGGGTGCTGTGGCTCTTTCATGGGAAGGAGGAAAATAAAGAAACATGTTCAGCAAAGGCCTGGGTCAGGCAGCCTGACGGAGTGACTGTGGGAACACCCAGATTTACAGAAATGACACCGTGAAGTCACTCTGCATGATGACACTGCTCAAACATCAAGCTGCTCAAACATGCCCCAGATACAAATATTTTCTAAAAAACTCAGTGTGGATGAAAAGGGGCCACATGCTGACCTGACAAGCTCAGGAAGGCCTGCATGGCAGCCCTGCAGACTCAGAGACCTACAGTAACCACAAAGGACGGTCTGAAATTAAAACTTTTTAACTAAAAGCCATTTATGGCAGGTAGTCAGGTCCTAGGCTGGTCCTTGACAAAAGTTAATTTTTATCATAACTGAACTTGTCTCTGGCCTCTGCATCTAAGATAACATACCTTTGGATTGTTAGGGTAACTTCCCTTTTTCCGAACCCTTCAGGGCACAACCAATGCACCAAAGCAGAGACTATAAATCCTCTTGTTATTTTTATTGTGTTAATTATTGATTATTAATAAATATCCTATACCCACTTTAACTAAAAGATGTACCATTTTACTTTTTATTCAATCCCAGAAGTTTCCCTGCTTTGCCCCTAATCTATCACCAATGAATTTCATGTCACCACTTCTACCTTCTTTTTTGATTGTAATGTAAAAAATAAGGTGCAAAACTGCCATTCTCTGGAGCATTATCTCAACAGGTTGAGATTTTGCTTCCCGGAAATTATTAACAGTTTGGCTCAAATAAACTCACAAAAATTCTATAGGTTCGAGTGTTTCTTATGCTGACATTAGGCTCACCTCTGCAGCATATCTACCAAGCAGTCACATGTTTTTGTTTTTTTTTTTAATTTTTTTTTTCCTATTTGATTTTTTTTATTTTTTACATTTTTTAAAAATTACATAAAGCTTTACAAAGATTAGTACATATATCTCTTTTTCCCCCGTGCCCTTCCGCCCGCCTCCCCTACCCCCCAGTGTTTTGTGTCCATTGGTTATGCTTAAATGCTCACACAAAAGTCCCTTGGCTGATCTGTTACCCCTCCCCCGCAACGTCCCTGTCCTTGTTGCTGTAATTTGACAGTCTGTTTGATG